>JABASC010002700.1:0-16563 GCA_019776185.1 Plutomurus gul
ATAAATTACTAATTGTAACTAGGAACAGAAAATTGTTAATAATACCGTACTGATACTAACACAATCATAAAATTAAAAATAATGAGAGAAATAACATAACGTAGCGTATTTGTACATTGTATAAATATGTATCCACCACTCTTTTATGAACGATAACATCATCCGTTGCTTTGTTTGCATCAGTTGACCATCTTTAAATCTGCATTTATGGATGCATGTAAATTATATCACACCTCATTAATCATTAAATACACTCACTCGATCATTATTTCATACTTCTTTCAGTTCTTTTGCTAAAAAATTAAATACGAAATGCATCCAGGCAAAATAATTTCCATACAAATTTAATTTAATTGCATTTCCATGTGTTGCGGTGGTTCGCCCATTTCAAAGCTCTCCATGCTTTCAGGTTCAGGGTTCTCGTAGTTATTGTTAACATTGTAATCGTCATTGACATAATTGATGTCTTTGTTAGGTTTTTTCGTAATTCGCTTTATCATCTTGTACACAGCGTCAACTTGGCTTCCCCTCTTCGTTCCTGTATTTATCACATTGATCAAGAAGAAGAACAAGATTTCCAATTGCAATTTTACAATAAATATTAAGCAGACATATGTAGATTCATTATTATAACATTTTAAATTATAATTAAGTATTGTACTGCTTAATTACCATACATTGGTCCAGTATAACCCACAAAATCCCAGCACCCAATAAAAGAGTAAGGATCCGAATACTGAATGGCTGCTTGAGGAAAGAGCATCTAAAAATTTCTCATCAAGAAATATAGTTATTATCCCTTAAAATAATATGTAAATCTTATAAATAATTCTAAAAATTAATAAACTAACAATGATGTTATTTGCTGCAGCCACTTCCAAATACCCACTGCATGTAATGTGCCAGGGAATACCACCAAACAACCTTTAATATTATTCACGAATTAGTTATATTTACTGTGAACTTTAATATATTTATATTATAACATAACAATTACTGTTGTGTGGGAATTGCTCTAAAATAAAAGCTAGGGAACACTCACTGAGACACAGAGCATCCATGGAACGCTACATGAAGATGGCACAGCGTGATGTTGGCTTCGCACCGAGGGGGAACATACATGTATCCATATTTTTCCATCGGGATTGACGGTATTCCGAACAAATTAGTCGGAACGAACTCTTCTTGATTAAATTTAGAAAGACCTGCTACTTGTTTTCCTTGGTAGCAGCTTGCACTTTTCGACTCTGAAAAACATACAATAGTAGTTAGTTTGTCTTCACAATCCTATTTATGGGTTACTCAGTCAATACAAGGAACAGGAAAAAATTTTTACTTATTCGAGCCAGTTTTTTCTTTCGGATATAACTGAGTCCTTGATGAACAGCAGAGTAGCCACAATTAATGCATCCACTGTTCAGATAGATTTTTGAGCTACAACTAAATCCACAGGAATCCGTAGCCTACAAATATTCGCATTAGACTCAATATAGGTATAACAACATAATATTGGCCACAGCAAAATTATGCTATGAAGGAGACGGGATTGGTCACAAGTCGAGTAATTTACTTACCTTGAAATAATTAGATAACTTTTGTATTGTTTTGCTAAAGTCCTAAAGTAATGAAATTTAAGAGGCTTATAATGAATAATTAAAGTAATCTAGAACTTACTATGCCGTGTATACCATTGTTTTCGTGGTAGCGGACGTGATGGCTGTATTCACTAAAGAACTTTGCTATTTGCCTTCCGTTATCTAAACACAAAATCACATTACCGTGACTCCTTTGTTTCAGCAATTATTATATGAATAATGAATACTAATTGAGTTCATAAACGAAAATTTAACCAATTATAATGCAAATTGCTCTACATTTCATAACATTAGTTTGTAGGTGACAAATACTACAATAGAGTGATATTAAATTCATACTAAATGAAAATTTTTCATCGTTGTATCCGTGCTCAATATAATGTCGCTTCTTTTTCAAATATTTCAGCTTGTCTATCAGCTTGTCATCTTCTAAACACTCCACTATATCAAATACCTGCAAATAAGTTCACCAACATCTTTGAATTAGTCTCTAACTTTGTTTTCTCATGATGAACAATTATACTTTTTAGTGTATTACTTTTGTGAGGTTTGTAACTCCATTGACACAACCTAAAATCCCTGAAAATTGGTCTTCATTTGCTTCAACACACCTGTAAAGAACTGGTAGCACAACATACGATTTATGTAGGTACATTCAAAAATCATAAATATGTACCTCAAATCCAGATTATTTTTATGCCTGAATGAAACTGACACAATGAATACAATATCCATGTATAAATGTATACTTGTAAACATTCATTTTCAACCCAACCATTCATTTTTCCCGAAACCATGATACACAGCTACTTATACTTCCACAAATTACACAGCACATCAAAGTAACGATAAAAGAACATACCACCGGGGAAAATTGCAACTCCTGCAAAGAGTTTTGAATGCGACAGGTATAACTGCATTGCAAACGCACCGCCTGCAGAGCTTCCAGATACCGTAATTTTCTTAGATTTTAATTTCATATACTCTATAAACAACACCAAATTGATATTAAACGAAAGGCCAATTTCTCACATTTTCTTAAAATCCAATCAAAGAAGGAAATATTTAGATCGAACCAACTTACTGAGATTTTTTGGCTTTGAAAATTTGTCTTTAATAGTGTCTAAAAACTGTGCACTGCTAATTTGGCAAAATAAGAACACTAACAATAACACAGCAAACACAACTATTGAAATTTTGAACTTCATTTTGTAAAATTATTTTTTAATCACCAGCACTATAGTACTCGAAACTATGAAATATTGAATGAAGAACTTATTTCTTTTCTATTATAAGTCAACAGAAGAATAGGGTTTCCTCGTCTATTCATTTACAACCGTCAAGTGAAACTGACAACTACAGCCGTCATTGCATCTTGATAGTTTAACTATTCTAGATTTTCCTAGAAACAGGTCATCTTCTATTCATTAATCCATCTAGTCTCACATGGTACCATTCATGTGGTGGTTGTTGGTACAGGGTGCTCGTGTGTGGGAGTGTGAATACAACTACTAATAATATGCATGCAACGCGAGTAGGCAATAACAATGTAATTGAAACTTCAATAATGCCAATGTAAAAATTACGGTGAGTCTAGTGAATACCTATACAATTTACACTACACTCACAATACTAGTATATGTTGCAGTAATATTAATTTTTATTCTCACCATCATCATATATTATATTCCCATATACTGTCATATTTATGTACATACTTATATTGTATTAGGGTAGTGTCTTGTATCTATAAGATTGTCGGTAATACGAGATCGGCACAAGCTTCGCCGGAAGTAGTGGGATAGCAGAAACATGTTTACATTTCCCCTACAGATATTCAAATCAAGTCTTATATTGCACGAGAATAAAGTGTGGTACGGTACGCATCATAGTGCTGCCGCATGCCTGCCAAATGATCCAATGCCATATGATTGAACTGTAGAACTGTGGTAGGGAAACTTATAAGAGAAAAACAAGTTGAGCCAAATAATTAAATGGTAAACACACGTGCATACTTATTTTTATGCAAATCCATGAGAATGACATGTACTTGTGATTCCCTTTCAATAACGTCCGTTTACTTTCTTTACTCCAAATAGATACGAGCTTATCAAGTCATCATCTCTACGGCTGGCTATCATGTCACTAATTACTTATCTATTTCATTGAACTTGAGAATTATAATTATTAGTGCTCCAGGAAATTGATGTCGTGTTTTCGATTTCATCTTTAGGAAGGAGGTTGAGGCTGAAATTACACGCTTTCAAAGCTACTTACCAGAAAAATACAATTAAAAGACCGTTACAATAATTTTTTTCTACTGCCACAATGGGTTTGTTGTAATTACCCCTTATTCACTCAAATCGTCCCCATTTTGCCTCATATCATACAGATATTAGGTTGCACAGTCAAGTAAAAGTGCTTTTAACTGCAAAGTATATGGTACACTAGACCAGAATTACTATCTTTATTTTATAAAGATTTAATCCTCTAATGCATGCTGCTACTGTGCATATCCAAATGCAGATGCATGCAGCATGTCAACTGTAGAACTTAACTATTATGTAACATAAGTTACAATACAATAGATTTTTCCCCGTGGGCAATTCATGACAATTCAAGAGAAAATGAAGATTTAATTCTTACAATTTTAATTGTTAGTTCTAATTTTCAGGTCTGGTTTATGCTTTCTTTTGCAGATAGAGATATCACAATTCACAAACAAGCATGATTCTTCACTTGTGCTTGCTCACCATGTATGTACAGTGTAGCTTGGAGTAACACTACATTTTCTGCAAAACTTAATTCAAAAATTTAGAATGTGTCATTGATAGTGGGTGTCGTGTAAGCTTAATTCATCTATAATTATCTCTACCCTCTTTTCCCCAACCCAACTCATATCATGTCAAAATTATTAGACTATAAATTTTTTGGATTTATAATTCAATTTCTTAAGAGCAATTTGAATATCATTGTGCATTAATTATGAATTCATGCTGACTAATGCGACTATGTTGTTGTCATTAATCATTTAGAATGATATCCGTAAATAATTAGAAAATTCATTGGCTGCATCATTAGCAGAAACCACAGCGCAGCAGCTGCCACAGATCAGTCATCCTAGTCCCTGAATAAGAATGAATCACAAAGATCACACTTTATAGTAAACTAGGATTCGCTGTCTTTGAATTAAATATAACACTAGTAAAAGTTAAATATGTGTAGGTATAAAAAAATACTGTCGTGCCGCAACTGACAACAATTAAAAAGTAATTCTTGGTAACGTCCGTCTCGATGACTGGCAGTGAACTTAAAATAAGGCAGATAAAAAGAAGGAAGATAAAAAATTGTTCATTAGAAATTGAAACTTGATTGTTTTTGTATAAAAAAGTATAACTGTCTGAGAGTAAGTAGATCATTCTATAAAAATTCTTGAAAGATAAGTGTCAAAGTAGGTTTAAAAATTAACTCCCTCTCGTCGAATTGGATTGCATAGGTATACCGGTGTATTCAGGCATTCAGATAGGTTTTAACTGTAAGCATCTAACGTATCAATAAAAAATTGCACATCCGAAGCCAGCTCATGGCAGTGTCTGGGAAACAACGTCCGTGTTGCAAGCACGGCTCAACCTTTACCTTGGCTCATGTTAGCCTGAATTAAATTACGATACTGTTTCTCGTGTGGGAAGTAGTTCAATGGCAACAGTCACAGTCTTCGTTCAGTATTTAATCAACTTGCTTATGGTAATACGTTCCTTCCTCTGTACTGGCTGTTGCACAAACAGGTTCTCATATGTTCGTGGACACATGTGCAACTAAAGTGCAAGCAAAATCACAAAACAATTGCATAGGATGATTTATAAGTAGAATTGTACGAGTAGATTAAAGATAGACACCAATTGTACACAATTGACAGTGTGCTATATAAAGTATAGTACAAACACAGTTCTGTGCATTACTATTTCTCTGCACTTCATTTAACATTTATTTAAGCCACTATTCTTGATTAGTACAACAAATACTTACTATTCTCGAACAACAGGGAAATACTAAAGGAAGGACAGGAAAACGTAATAGGAAAAATGTAGTTTAGTAGGTTTATGATGTCCCTTTCAGTATTTCCCCTGTATGAAACCGTTCTGATAAACACAAAGTCATCTAGGATTCAGTAAAAGTTTAATTTGTCTTAAGCATGACAATTTATTGATCTTATGTAACCAATCATTCTTTGTCTGTCTAGTGTAGTCTACATGTGGCAGGCAATATAATCTAATCTGTTTGCAATCGCAATATATTCTTACTTCAATTACTGCAAATGTCGCACTTACCATTTAGCGTGATTAGAAAAGGAAGAGAAGCTTTGCCAATAATTGTTATGCATAGATAATGACAGAATTGACACCTGTTTTGGATGTGTGAGCAATACTGTCTACATTTATGTGTACATTGCTATTTTCTGATAAAACATTACTACGTAGAGACAAACCAGAAAAAATACAGTTTGCTTAATGTTTAACGCATGTTAATTTAAACCTGGTAATATGTTTTTAATATGGTATCTGTATTCTAGATTCCGTATTGCAAGCTCGTATTGAAAATGTATCATAGAAATATGAGCCCGACTGCGGCAGCCGACTCCAGCAGCGTATTATTTTCTATATATGAAAAATGATCTATGTTACAATCAAGCTGACTAAAATTCTTTAGTTGGCCCAATTTGATTTCATCATAATACTGTAATACATATAATCAATTACAATCAATTTGTACTAACAGGCAGTACTACGTAATATAAAGTATAGTCATTTACGATACGCTGTAAGCGTGCCTATACTTATGAATATTATGATAAATGTGATTTAACAGATCTGCCAATTATACATTTGCTTCGGCAATTTCAGTTGCAGGTACGTACATCAACGGAACCGCCGGGTTGTGTAATTTGAAGCCATTTTCCATCTCTCTCTCTCTTTCTGTCTGTCAGTAGTCAGTAGGTAAATCTACTTCTCAATTAGATCATATTCTTTAGCATGAATGAAAATCAATCTCCACAGGGATGGCTCATATTTAGTAAAAGGGTAAAAAAAATCTCATCCGAGGATCATATCAAAATCCAATATCCCCAAGCATAATTTCTGCTAATAATACAAAAACCAGTGAATATTTTCCACCGATAACGGGAAGTTATAGGGACACTAACAAAAAAGTGGTTCTAAGCCGGACAATAGCGAAATTCGAGACGCCACATCTCCCACGTAGGGTTTACATCCGCATGTAAGTAGTAGGATCCCGGAGATTCCCTATATATATTGAATTGAGCACAGGAGACTGAGTAAGAGTGTATGTATACTGGTATATGTGCATACTATAAAGCAGCGTAACTGTATAAAATATATACTGTAGAATATTACAGAGTAACTAAAACAAATCTCATATTATTATTAGTAGTAGAGGTACTGATCTGTTGTGTAAGTATTGGATTGAAGAGGCTTGACGTAATCAGCAGAGGGGGAACCTTTAATTAATTCGAGACCTTCTGACAAATTACCTATGCGCTGCCAGTCTTCACTTCCAACATCGGAGATTACCGACTAAATCTCACTCTAACTATACTTAATATCCCAAATACCCATACAAGCGTATTAGGGGATACTACTCGTACATATGTGCTTACTATGTATGTATAATAACCAAGACAAATATCATCAAGAATAGTACGATAGTAGTAAATACGTTACAGTACGAACAATGTCTTTTACATCTTTACAAATACTATGGTTAACAGTAATCAACAATAACATACTAATCTTTAACCAAAGTATATTTAATTACTGCACGATTCTGTAAGTAATCAACCATGTACTTGAATGCACACTTCATCTTTAAAACAAACATTGACGTTAACCAACACCATAAAACAGGAATTTTGCATCAAAATTGTAAACATGCAAGGTACATTATCCGCGCTGCACTTTTTGCAAAGGCAACAAAAGTATAGTGAATATTGAAACTGTTTAAAAACAGCAGACTTTGTTGAGGATGTTCATGAATCCATATTAGAAATAATAATGAGACCACTTCAACGATTCTCACAAAGGAATCATTTAATCAACTGAAATTAGACAACGAAGAGACAATGAAGTCAAGAAGTAGAATAACTACCTAAATAGCCATTTAAATGAGAGATCCTGCTGTAGTAGCAATGCATACATGAAGGGAACAACTAATATTCCAGCGACTGAGCCCAGTAAAACTTGAGCACAGTCACAGTCTTCATTACTTTTATACATTCTTGATTCCTGTATGGTAGGGAGAGTACTGTTAGTGTAGGTGGATGGAAAAGTAATGAGTCCCACTGGGACCAATTTGCTTTATTAGTCCGAAGGCTCTTTTAATTGCAGAAGCCAGAAGAACTGAGACTAAATCACTTCCAACATTTTCATTTAATCTCATTCAAAGGTTTTATAATCCGCTGGAGAACTCTGGTAGAAAAACTTGTATTATTATTCTACTGCGAGTAGTAAGTACGTACCCTTGGACGGACAGGAATATATTTATAGGTTGTGGGATTTTACATACTTTTCATATTAAATACCCTCATAGAAAGTTAAGTCCGGTTCTTAAATGAATGTGGCGTTCGGCGACACGGTAATTTAACTTTTGTCCAAAGAGACTACCTAATTAGTCATTACAATTTAAAATCAACTATTACTTACCTCCAGTGCTCTACGCAAGATCTACGATTTCTCCATTATTTCAGTTTGTGTTTGAGTATTTTCGCGTCTTCACATTATTGCATTACATTAGACAAGCAAGATTGAGTAGAGACAATGTCTTACTTTTACTTATTGTTCGTCTGTTGACTTGACGTTGTTTTGTGCGAGTGTTCTTTGTTAGCGCTAGAATTACCCTTTATTTACCCGGAAGAAACCTGGACAGAATTAGAAATCTTTTGATGAGAATGAGAAAGGCAAGCAGGGGTTGTTTTGTTGGTGATTACTTGAGTTGGAATTGGACGGTGACTGCTGAGCACCGCATTGAAAATGTTGAAGAAGCTAGCTGCTGGGGTTGAGAGACACAAAGGAAGAAGGAAATAAATAGCCTTTAATGAAAGGGTACTAGCGGAGATAAAAGCCAATCGGAAAGACAATACGAGGAAACGTGATGTTTCGTGGAAGAAATCGTTTTTACCCACAGCGCTTTACAACGAGAGGGGTAAATAGCCATTCTAATTCCAATATAAACTTCTACCAGGGGCTCCACCTTAGAAACTGTGTCTTAAATTTTCCCTTTACGGCATATTGTATTGCGCTCAGCCAAAAAATACAAAAGAGTGTATACTTAAGTAGCTCCACAGTGGAATTGAGAATTTTGTGTAGGTAAGACGCGTACAGATGAGGATGTTTGGCAAATAATAATCTTGACAACTTATTGACTAACAATAAACGAAACATAAACAGCAAAAGTCACATTCTTGAGCGTGGAGTTTGGAGAAAGACGAATCTAATGCTTCGCTGCACGGGGAAAATGTAGCATTTGGAGTGGACAGGATGCTCAATTCAATCAATTTGGTCAGGGGGATGAAACTTCATTACGAACTCTGATTGGGGCGGCCACGAGCGGATATTCGCTTTTCTTAGGGAGGGGGTAGTAGGAAAGTACGCTCACCATTTACGCTGTTGGTGGAGGTGTAGAACAAAACTCGTACATCTAATGCTACATTTTTTATTTATATTGTATCCCTTGTAATAACTTTGTAGGTTTCCTTGTTTTTCTCTTCTCTTCTTACAGTGGAAGGCAGGAGGTGGCAGTGAGTAACTGTCCAAGTAGCAAAGCTTCTACTCGAATTTTCGGATATGTATGAGTGTATTACTTGAGTGTGTAGTAGCTTTGTATTGCTTGCTTTCGCTTTCCTTTTAGCCTTAATAACATTTGGTTGCTTATGTTCATGTTGTTATGCCGTCAGTGCATCCCCTATCGGTTTTTTTCGTGTGGACGCGATGAAATAGCAATTGATATTACACCATCTCGACGGCACACTCGACTTCTGCAATGGTAGCGGCGTCGAGAGGAGAACCCCTCTCTCTCTCTTGATCTGATCCGTGAGTTTCCTCTTCCTTGCTAATATTTTTATCGGACAAAACTAATATTTGTCTATTGTATTAAAGAGGACATGATGATAATCGCACTGTGACAAGAGTCACTGTCTTACTCATTATTCCAAGTGAATCTAGCTATTTTGTACATTGCTAATATTTTTATCGGACAAAACTAATATTTGTCTATTGTATTAAAGAGGACATGATGATAATCGCACTGTGACAAGAGTCACTGTCTTACTCATTATTCCAAGTGAATCTAGCTAGTTTGTACAATGTACCACGGTTCCTTATCTTATTTTGGGACCAGCCGTAGAAAAATTATGGAAACGCAAGTCATCTGTCTTGTTTTACTATTTGCTATGCCATAAAATTTTGGAAATGCAGATTTTGACGGAGGACGATTTCGGTTGGAGAGGCTCATTTCGTCAAAGCCTTGATGCTTTAACCACCATTAACACATTAAACGTTCCTTCAGCAATAGTGATTGAGGGGATTGGCTCATTTGCAGATAGATAGAGAGAGGAAGGGATACTCCAGACTGGGCAAAACCAGAGCCAAACCAAACCAAACCAAAGGAGAGACCTCCAAACTGGAAAACATGGAAAGGGATGTTCCGAACACAGTATAAATTGATGCAACGAAGCCATTGACTTTGTGATTCATCCGTCTCATTATAATTATCCGGTTTGTCTACGTACTCTCTTCCTCTCTGTGCTGTCCCTCTCATACTCTGTCTGTACACAAACAACGGGAAATAAAGCAAAATGCAAAGATAGCGCCCCAGTAAACACAAGAAGACGTATCAATGCTGCCACGCAAGCAAATTACACATTCTGCTCACCATCACAACGTGAAGCCTGTCCGACTTCATATGTCCTACTATGTTTGACTGAGCACAAAGCCTAATTATAACCATAGCTGAATATATAGATAGAAAACTAGATATACTTATATATTATGTAGTAGTATATAACTTGCAAGTAAAGAAATGCACAGTTAGTTCATTTATGCACGGAGTAGTCCTAACAATAAGTATTGTATCAGAATAATGATATTGAATATCTCGTGTTCATTGTTATTGTTCGTTCTGCATCGCAACGCTCTTCAATCGAATGGAACTTGAGATGAGTGGAAGTGAAAACGACAGGAGTGGCTGGCGTCGGAACGTCAGAGTGAAATATTTCTAGGAGAGAGAGAGAAAGAGCCGGAACAAAAACTGCACTTTTGTTCTGCTCCCTTTAGTCGTATGTATGGTATGTTAGGTAATGCTCACAAGTTGTACATACTGTTTGTAGAAGTCACTGTGTAAAATGTCCATGTTCTTTACGAAAATATTAGTCGGGCCGTCGATTGATGAGAAAGATTCTGATTGGAAATGACAGTTTGGCTTTTTACGATGATTCAGTATTGCTACTACAAAGGAGAGAATTACATACATATCCTGTGCAAATTAGTCATCTCAATGTAAGAATTATGTTATGGAGTATACAGAGACGAACAACGGGCGACAAGAGAGAGAGAGAGAGAATAGGTAGTCGTCACTAATGCACCCACTGCAGCGTAACGAAAATCGAGTGGTGCAGAGCTCCATTTTATTTCTGATATCAGTTACTGCAGCATCCCCCGCATCAGCCCTTCTTCCTGAATAATTTTATGTGTGTAGCAAGCGTTCATCTATTTCTTTTATGTTCTAGCCCGATATTAATCATCATTTTAGTTTTATGGGTTTTTGATCCTTACAATGTGACACACCTAGTACACCTAGTTCAATTTAAAATGAAAGTGCAGACAAGGGAAAGGAAGGGTGAAAGAGTTCGGGTGTAAACTGAAGGAAAAGTACATCCTTTGACCTGAGATATCAGTTTTGCTGTAGTAAGTTGCAGTGCAGTGTAAAGTGGATTTCAAGCAGAAATGTTATTTAGGCAGCTTGAATGAGCAAATTTCACCGATTCATTTTATCGGAGGGTACAACGTGTGTCAATATTGGAAATTCACCCGTAATTCATTCATGAATATAAATTCCCATTTAGTTTTTCCATTCGCCTTTTACTTCATGCGTACAGAGTGTTAGTTCGTTGATATAGAGCAAAATGGTGTTTGTACACAATAGTACTGCTTGTTAGTGTTTTTATCTGGAGCAATTGTGAATTGTGTTGTACACAATTTGAGTTCAAGGCTATATATATAGCAAATGGGTTACTTATTGCCTGCATTACGTATGTACAAAATCAGCAATTTATTTTTTGAATTGATGTTGCGACAATTTCCTGTAAAATTGACAGCACTTTATTTTTCCATGTGAATTCATTTGCCATTATTAGTAAACGAAATACAAGATTAAAGCAAAATTTAGTACTAAAATACAAATCCAAGGCTGTCGATGGTGTTAACAGTGGGACACCTTAGTTATTTACTATGTATCAAAGGTTGACACAAATTCTCATTACGCACTCTCTACGCTCACGTTGGTTATTCCTTACTGACTAATACACATGAAAAGAGAGGTTCATCATCACTTTCACTCCAAAACTTACAATCAGTCTCATTGACTTTCTTTTGTGTGCAATATTGTGTGCTTGATATTTGTATCTTGGTTGACACGAATTTGTTGTTGTGCATTCGTGTGAAACTTTTCACAGTCATTTCCCCAAGCCCAAAATAATATTTTACTGAGAAGCATCAGCATTTTGCTCACCCAGTCAGCCGATTATAGAGTGCGTACAGGCTAACACTGTATACTACCTATATGTATATATGGGAGTAAATGTGCAGCCATTGAAAATGTTAAATTTGAGATGAATAGAGTTCATTACATATTTGCTCATTTATGTATGTGTAATGTTATGGTGCATAGAAGACCTACGCAGATGTAATAATAACACTGGCGACCATGTGTAACTATCAGTTGTATAATAATAAAAGGACGATTCACTTTACGTTGCAGACGGTATAGCATCCACCAAAGGACAACAAAGTGTAAGGTTCTTTTGTTCGGTGGACAATAGAGGAGGGGGGACGGAACGGGCTCAAACCAAATCTGCTGATGACACACAAATGAAAATGGGTCGCACTTTCTCCGACACACACTCAAATATGAACAACTATACTTTAATAAGCATCCCATATAAATGCGTTATAAAGAGTATAAACCGTCTCCCCACAACGCAGTCAACGATGTCGAATTATTAGCTGTTAGTCCATATAAAGTCAACCAACCCATCACCCATCCCATGTACCTTTACACTACTTAATTCTACTGACGCAATACCCGATATCGCCTGCATTAAATGTAGGTATATACTGTATACTTACATTAGATTTAACGTATTCATATTTTCTATTTATGGATAGAGTGTAATACATATTTGTCATATAAATTCTAAAAAGCAAATAATATCATTGACAAATGCCGAAAAATAGTGTGAGAGAAGATTTTTGTCTCTAAAATACCAAATTTCGGTTTTAACCACATTCAAGTAGAATAATAAGAGTACACATATACGGTTGCATCACTTCGTTACAACACAGTAAATCAGAACCTAAGGGACCACTTTTTCTTTTGCTCTCCCTCAGAGATAAATAGAAGCCAGTGGGACAGAGCGTTTGATGATGGCACGCGACCGCATATCCATCCATCAGAATAAGTTTGCAGCTGAATGATTTGACTGCAGTTTACTATCTTCCTCATTATCTCCCTTAGTAAAAGCAGATACTACCGAAAGTAGTATAATTCGTAGCTAGTTTACCATGTCACATAACACTATTTGTTAATAGCAATAGAAGCGGATGGAATCTGATCAGATCTATTCTCCCGCACAACAGCTTCCGACCACTCGGCCGGCTAGCTGAAATGAATTCAAAAAGATTTGCTGAATAATACAACATTTAATGCTACTAGTAGTTATGTTCCAGTGCAAGTACGTCGGATGTGTCTGTTACAGCCACAATGTTATAAACTATAGGCTGTTTTATGAATCATCTGAAATTATCAACGATTATTGGCTCACTGTTGTGTTGCCTGTTCTCCTCCCAGATTCCTTTTAATAAAACGAGTGATGCTTCTATGTAATTTAGTCTAAACAGCGTAAATATAAGCTTATGAAAAATAATGAAATAGAATCATGCACAAAATCTGATTACACACACTTCAAAACCATAAATCGGAAACGGGGATGAACGAAAAACAGTTCTGACAAATGCGGACTTTCATTTTTTTAGGAATTTTACTACGTGGCTTGTCATTGGCTTTCAATGTCCAAGATGTATTACAGCAAAATGGTTATATATTCATATTCTAACAATAGATTCGATAAACCTTTGCGCACAACGTTTTAGCACTAAAAGCGGTGTACGTCCTTACGTAAGATAGTGAGTATGGAAATTCTTAAGCTGTTAATTTCCTCTCATTACGAAAGCCTCAGCTTTCATTTTAATCAACCGACATTGTTCATTCTCATTTACAATCAGGCCATGTATATTTATTCGTTGGCACTGCTATAACTCACAAGATTTTCTATCTCAAGTGAATTTATGCCTGTGAAATCCAAAAATCTAATCAATTTCACAGTACAGAGCACACCTAGTAAGCAGATTACATTGATTTTCAGCTGTGTTGTCTCACAAAAAACAACTTTCCTTTAAACTTTAATGCACAATCCATCATCTGAACGATCCCTCTCCAAAGTACCCATGCAACAGTACACAACAACCACCTAAATGGATCAGGAAAAGATTTATTTTAAAAGCAATTCGTCCCGTAACGAGCCGATTCTCAATAAAATCCTATAGAATTACATTGCATTTCAATTCAATATACACTAGACTCGACAAGGCTACACTCTTCGTCCTATTGTACGGATTAGGTTTCACTGAGGTTTAAAAATAAAATAGTAGCCTGGATCAATCCCCATAATAAAGTGACACGGAAAGAATAGTGACTGTCTCTCTTGTTCACATACAACAAACAATCGGCATTATGGAAGGTGCCATTATTCTCCTCTCTACACATTACATTTAGAATGGATGCGGTCCTGCCTTACATGATTCACTCATTAGTATTAGGATTTACATACGAAATTGTCAACTATATACAGATAGCCCTTATGAAAACATCGGCAGGGGCTTTATGCACTCTGTTGTGATAATAAGCTGGATTGTTACTACATATAAGTAAGTGCACGTCAATCTATAAACTACGTGCGTATAATTACATTGGACAGTATATAGACAAACAGGATACTTGTCTTCAATTTCTATTACAGGGGGATAGTGGGATGTCAATGTGAAATGTAAATTGGAATTTTAAAAGGTCATTTCATCCATTTTTGTGATGAGTACACCATTGTTATGTAGATAGCAGGTTTGGAATTCATTATGAATCCGTCTCAGTCCATGTCGCATACTTCAATTATATTTGCTTCAAACAGTAATTCTCGGTCCGTGCATTGCTGCATGGTAGTGAAAAGCAATGAGAATCAATTCAAGTGAATTAGAAGAGATATAAAAATTTGACTCAGTCTTCCTTGCACGTTGGTTGTTAAAGAGGTTACGCAGATAAAAAGGCACACATGATGTTTAATCATATCTGCCGTATCGCATCCTTCCCTTTACGTTAAGCAGATACGTATCGCTTCAGTAAATTTACTATAAAAACTGCCGTTATATATAGTCAAGGCTTTTAGCCACTATCCTTTAAATTCTATCCTTATCTCTTCTGCAGAAGTTACGGATTACATTAAAAAGAACGTCACATTTACTGCAGAAAGCATAATCAACGATGATCGATGGAGTGTTTCTACAAAGAAGTCACCAATGGGAATGGTAACGTACTAAAATAGTACGTGTATGTATGCATGACTCCTATTTTTGTGCTGCACTGTCCACGTCCTATTTATGTCGCACAGGCTTCCGTATAATGTCTGTCCTTGTCATTCGTATGTAAGGCAATACTAAATTGTGCTGAGTCAATCTAAATTCTAATTCTACCAACCCTTTTATCTAGCAGTCCGTCTATTTCTGTTTAATGAAAGAGTGATGACCAGTCAAGTTAGAGCAAGTTTTCATAAATTTCAGATTCTTTTCGCAATCAGGCACACCCACACACTTTACTTTTTTAATTGCAAAGTCGTGTCCTCTCCAGGACTTGTATATGCTACGGGATGCCAACGGTTATTGTGATGTAACTACAAACAGTATCAACAATTCATAACGTTTCGTAATAACGCATACATAGAATTCAAAAGCTATAACTGACATTAAAAGTTGCCCATGCCACTAATTTCTAGAGATTTATAATGTATAGTTCATGCAAATATAATTAAACTTTTCGTCTGGGTTATTTTTGTCGATATCTTAACTTATTGGAAAGTGGTTCTTTGTTGATATAAGTTTTAATTATAGAAAATTGTACACTACTTCGTTCTGTGAAATTATAAAGGGATGGTCACAGTTTCATATGGATGTAAATTCTATAAATGTGAAGGTTTGTCTCAATCATCTATTATTGAAAATTGAAACCAGACGATAATTGTAAGACGATATCTGTATCAAAATTCTACGGCAAACATAAATGAATGGCAAACAGTAGTAGCAACTAGCAACTACTGAGGAGTACCTCATTATTATAGAAAGTTTTAATAATTTTGAGTTTGCTTTCCTGTTTGGTAGTAAATTAAAATATCGGAAATTGGAGGCTGACGACAAACTTTAATTATTGATTCAGTTTGGAAATTGTTATTGTGCCTTTTTACTGTTTCCTATGCTATTTTACAGTCTGAATTTGCCTTTAGGTCTCATTTCAGTAAATGCATTATAATACATTTTCACATCAAACCGAAACTTGCAAGAACCGAAAGGTTCGCAGAATT
>JABASC010002701.1:0-16563 GCA_019776185.1 Plutomurus gul
TATGCAGCTACCGTTTACAATGGATATCAAGACAGTAAACGCAAGAGTATTTATTTTAATATGACATTATATAATTTCATTGCTAGTTATTCACAAACGTTATGCATGACAAATTTTTATTTCTTCAACCCACGCAACATATGTTACACAGTTGTATGCACACCCATCAATTAAAATACGATTACATTTGCTTTCACAGAAAAACGTGTCCATAAAATGGTAAAGGTTTAGTCACTGCTGCCCATTTGCCAGTGAAACATCGCCTGCGCTGATACCAGGTAATAAACAATGATACGACATGAATATATATAGAGATAAGACTTCCAATTTATTGATTCAATGATTACTGATTTCGTCGAGCGTCGAGCTTATTTGTTTTATGGACTTAAATATTGACGAATGCATTTTAGAGGAGTAAGATAGATAGTAAAATCAATATTTAATTGCAATTGACGTACGCATTAACATTTTCAATGCGCGCATTTCCCGCAGTTGATGAAATGGTACATAATTTTAAGTAATAATATTCTCAGTCATACTTTGCTAGCAGAATAGCTTGCTATATATTACGTTATTGAAATTGAACCAACTAGAGATTAGAGATGTAAAAAAAATCCAGAAAAAGTTTTATTTTCTGTAACATGAATAGACATCTATCTGTAACATTACAGAGAAAATAGATAGATTCGGAAGTTCACAATTTATTTCTGTAACATATTATTTTGAGAGTCTACATCCTGAGCAAAGTACCAGTAGTTAATGGTGTCACAATCGTATTTGAGTCAGTGCAATGTATTGAGAGTTCGATGAGTGCCGCGGAATTTAAAGGTCCGGGTCGAAAATTCATCGATCTTGTGTGTTGTGTCTAAAAGGTAAGTGGGGATAGCCTTGACAGTAGTAGTAGTGTATTATTTGCATCGCATGTGTTACGTAATAAGAGTCGATGTATGCCGAGTGCCGATAGTGCCGACGCAATTCAGTAAATTCCATTTTCCCCTCCTCATTCGATCCACAACTCGCGTGACTTACGTTACTTACGTATAAGCTTGAAAGTCAGAACAGATTTACTTGTTTGTGAATTACGTTTAAGTTTAAACCAAGTTTAACGTTTGTTTAAAGCAATTCTATATACTCCTAACCCGATATTATTAGCCTCATTTTTCTGATATAATTATAGCAAACCTAGTTTACACGTTTGTGTATGTACTGCAATAAACAGCAGACACAAATTTTTCCACTGTGTACTCAGTCTGCTGCTGCTCCTGGATCTCGTCGTCACTGTCTATCTGTGCTTGTACTAACAAGTAAGTACTAGCATACAATACATACATTCTAACTGGACGGTCTACTTGACTTTCAAAACTTGGCAAAGGAAAGGGAAGGATCTAGAGAGAGATTTTCTTCTCTCTCTCACTTCCGAACCGAGTGTATGCGTAGTTTCTTTCTCCACATTTTAATTATTCTATAACAATACAATCATTCATATACTATTTTTACACATTTCAAATTTTGGTATTTGCAAAAGCATTAAATTCATTTCATTTTGCTCATTTATTTCATTTTTCTTTAAACTTTACACTCGTTCGCACACTATTCAAATTTTTATATCATATATAATAATAATTACATTTAAAGTACCTATTTAATTTTTTCAACTGTAGGTGCGGCGTGCGGCAAGAAAAAGGCTTTGTGAAATTGGTGCCTAATCGATCCATCTGTTGTATATTTATTCGACCATGTACCGTTTTATTGTGAATTCGTCGTCGACATCGGCTGCAGCGGCTGCAGCAAATACGCTTTTGAAGAGTCCGGCAAAATGTGTTGGTTCTCCGAAAAAGAGCCTGCTTTCACTGGCTCTTAACTGCAGCAATAAAAGATTCACTTCCACCTCTGTTCCTACAACATCTTCGGTGGTGAGTAAATCAGCTGCTGGAGCTTCTTCTGACTCTTCGTCGTCAAAAAGTACGTATGCCACAGCGTCATCGGCGGAGCCCTTTTTAAATGGAAGTTCCTCTAGTTACGTTGAGGATATGTACAACGTTTGGTTGGAAAACCCCAGCAATGTCCATGCGGTAACACTGAAATACAATACAACCTTTCATTTTGTATTCAGAATTCAGAAATTGCAGTGGATCTGTTGAGTATTGTACACATTTTGTTGACTGTAGAGTTGGGATGCCTTCTTTCGAAGCACCCATGGAGGAGCGGGCCCAGGTCAAGCCTACATTCGTCCACCAGATTTGTCGTCGGCTGAACGGAATACAGTGCCAGCGTCGTCCTATGGTGGGTCTAGTTTGATTCCATCTTCAGGAGGAAGTAAAGGACTCATGCTTGGAAGTGGTAGTCCAGCTATCAATGAGAAAATCATTGATGATCATCTTGCTGTTCAAGCCATTATACGAAGCTACCAAGTAAGGTTTATTCCATTCCATTCCATCCATGACTTCACGTAGTGCAGTTTGTATTTTACAGACTCTATAATATACAGGACAATACTATTTTTATATTGTAACGTAAAGCTTCTAATGTAAAGTAAATATGTATTTATAAGTAAGCTTTTTCAGATCTAGTAAGTGTTTGTAAACATATGTATGTATTGTTTATCGTATCGTATCCCATTCACAAACTTGGGCTGTATAGGTGATTCGATATCGTATGACCGCTTGATAATGTTACTGTTAATAACGGACGAAGGTATCTTACAAAGCCTTTTTGACTTTGACTGTCAGTTTAATTACAACTTTATGGGTGAAGGAAGCAATGCGTAATTATATTTTGTTGCTTGATTCATTTTGTAAAGTTATCTATTTTTTCAATTCTTCGTTGCGTAACTATCATCTATTTTTTTGTATTCGGTTTCACTCTCTGGTAGACCATAGTTATATGGGAAATTTGAAATCTAACTTTTAATGTCTCATAATGATTTATAGTCTACAGTAATTTTGTATCAATTTACGTCAAAGATGCTTGTTATTTTACGAGTACATTATTCATCCTTCATCCATGCTTTGTATTTTTTTTGCAATAAAAGTCGGATGATTAATTGTTTTGTGTACATTCTGTACATAAAACACCGTGTGTGCATATAAAGCACTTGGTTCTGGGAATTTGTTACACGTTGCAGTTATTTCAGTACATATATATGTTGTAAAGGTGTTTCAGTATAATATGTATTATTAATTGTCTCTTTTACTCTGAATTCTGTTGTAATACAACTTTTTCTGATTCCATTGTTACCACCAGAAAGCAATTTTCGAACGCACAAAATCTTTTTAACACAACTCTATCTGTATGCATTGGAAGGCGGATTATGCGTACATGTTAAGTATATATTGCTTTTATGTAATCACTCATAAATATGTAACAATCAATTATCTTTCGAAGCATGCACATCTGGGGTGAGTGGTAGGTAACATGATGCATTAATGCATAAGTGCAATGCTGTGTTTGCAGCTCAACTTTCGCATTCTACGTTTATCCGCTCTGTTTCTGTTTGTATTAATCCATACCATACGTGCAGTCCATTTCGGGGCAGGACAATGCATAATTATGGGCCTATTTAAAACGGGATTGTATAATGTCAGCGGCAACGCCGCGCTCGACTGAAGACTAATGAATTGTTGATTATTTATTTATGACTTGGTAATATTGTTTGTATGGTAATTTTGTTTATTGTAAAGAACAAATACAAAAAGCTTAATACCTTTGGAATAAGTACCAAGCCATATAATGTGTACTTTCTAGAATCTTCCGACCTTCCCGCGCCAATAACGATATGCCAATGATTTTTTAAACACCCCTACAGGCCAGCTTTACATGGGCACAAATGCACATGTGAAAGAGAAAGGGGTAGTGACAATGTAAACGACATTCCTGGTTCTAATTAAATATGTTCCAAAATTTGCAATTTTCAGGCGAGGGGTCACCATATATCGCGATTGGACCCATTAGAGATTACTTACGCTGACTTACATTCAAATGCGGATGCAAAGAATATTAAAAAGGAGATTGTCGTGAGGAATTATATGCATGGTTATGGTTAGTTATAATACTTTTTTATTTCCAGATAGTCTTCACTTAAAGTTTACCCCGAGTCAACGTTTTGTTAACTTTAGAATATAGTTGTTTTAGACTTAGTTCAGAATTGTTTTGTCCCCAAGGAGTAGTTCCCTTTTTCTAGCTATTTTGTAACTCTGTAATAATCTCCTACCTCATCTTTCCTTTTCATGGGTCTTCATAAGAATGTATCCATTTTTTTCATTAATCAATATGCATTGATTACTACTGCTTTTGCCTTGCTTGGCTTTGCCTGCTTCTATTTATAACTTTTTGTGTTTGCTGATTATGCTGATGATGTTGAGAGTTAAAACACACAGGTGGAGGATACGTCTTTGTAAAGGATTAGGTGTAGAATTTGTAAATCGAAACCGTTTTGAGGATTCTAACAGTCATAGTCATGCACAAGATTTATATACATACATACACTGCACACTGTGCACACACGATTTCAATCAAAACGGTACTTGTTCTTCTACAATAAAGACAAATTTCTTTCTACAACCCAGAATATGAATTTTGATTGGATCGGCGAAAATATCAAAGCGAAATGGCCTATATCTAATATGTACTAAGTAACACCCATTCCGGGTGTTAGTAATTTAGCACAAATATTTGTTAGAATGAGATAAATGTCTATTAGCACCACTAACATTAGTTGTCTTAGGTTAGGTCATGAAGTTAAAATTATAATGATTTGTTACTGAATACTATTTAGTTTGTGACTAACAAAGTGTAATTCAAAACATAACGTAATGGCAGATCCGGGGGCATTGTATTTCGCTCTTGGATCCTCTCGGCATAAATAGTGCTGACCTTGATGATTCAACTCCTATGGAACTTGTCTACAAGTCTTACTCGTTTGGTAATTTATTTTCAAGACATTTTAAAAATTATTCTTTGATCTGTTAAAAGCTTTATTATTTAATTTGACGTTCGTTTCACAGAAAAATTTGTTTTATTTCAGTGTATTCTCTTTCTCTCTTGTATCTTTTTCGTCATTTATATTTGATGCCAATATTTGTGATTCTTGATATACGCATTACGTTGATGTTTCTAAACATTTGTCACCATAGTCAAGTAAATTTTAAAATTAGAATTTTAGTAAATCTTCTGTAATTACGTATCATCTCTATTTTGTGTAAAGTCTAGTTTTGCGTAGCGTTGTTGACGTCTCTATAGAAGACAATGTAGTACGCTTTTATCACAATACGCTTTTATCTGCCGTTGTTTTATTGTTTTCCTTGACTAAAACTAACCCTTTTCCGTGAATATTATCCGTTTTACCACACGTATCCTCAGAAATGGCTCGCACGCACGCAAAAATATCAGAATACTTCCTCAAATCCTTAACTAACTGCAGGAGTTTCATGTGCCTACATGTATTGATATGTAGTAGTTTAGAATTTGTGATCAAATTATTTATCGGTTGTCTACAATTTTACTCGTCATTTACACAACAGAGGAGAAGGATATGGAACGTGTATTCAAACTACCTTCCACGACATTCATCGGTGGCCCTGACAAGGCTCTCGCCCTGAAGGAAATTCTGAAGCGTCTCGAAGATGCATACTGTCGGTCTATCGGAGTTGAGTTTATGTTCATCAACAGCTTGGAGCAATGTAACTGGATTCGTAAGAAAATGGAACCTCCAGGTGTGATGGAATTCGACCACGACACTAAACGACTGATCTTGGCCCGGTTAACCAGAGCTACCATGCTCGAAGCTTTCCTCGCTAAGAAATGGAGCAGTGAGAAGCGATTCGGTTTGGAGGGTTGTGAAATGCTCATTCCAGCAATGAAACAAGTCATTGACAAATCTACTGATTTTGGCGTTGAGTCTGTTATTATGGGCATGCCCCATCGTGGAAGGCTGAATGTTCTTGCAAATGTCTGTCGTAAACCTTTGGAACAAATATTCTCTCAATTCGCTGCGTTGGAGGCGGCTGATGATGGCTCCGGAGATGTAAAGTACCATCTGGGGACTTACATTGAGCGATTGAATCGTATGACTAACAAAAACATTCGTCTGGCTGTTGTCGCCAATCCAAGTCATTTAGGTAGGTCATTTGCCCTTTCCGTATTTTACACTCTGATTTTTATTACTAATTAATTTATTGTTCACATTTTTCATCGGTAATCACATTTATTTACAGAGGCTGTTGATCCTGTGGTGCAAGGAAAAACTCGGGCTGAGCAATTTTATCGTGGTGATAATGAAGGAAAGAAAGTCATGTCCATCCTTTTACACGGTGATGCTGCATTCTGTGGCCAAGGAATTGTGTTTGAAACTTTCCACTTGTCGGACTTGCCAGACTATACGACGCATGGAACAATCCACATTGTTGCTAACAATCAAATAGGTTTCACCACTGATCCTCGACATTCGAGATCCAGTCCTTACTGTACTGATGTGGCTCGTGTCGTTAACGCTCCAATATTCCATGTGAATGCCGATGATCCTGAGGCTGTTATGCACGTTTGTAATGTTGCTGCAGAGTGGCGAGCCACTTTCCATAAAGATGTTGTCATTGATTTGGTATACATTTTATTTTTGACTTTTGTTGTCACCATTTCAAATTGTCAATGAGGTATTTACATTAAACAGAATTTCTAATCTTTTTTAATTGCTCAGGTGTCGTACAGACGAAACGGACACAATGAAATCGATGAGCCAATGTTCACTCAACCCCTCATGTACAGAAAAATCCGAAGCATGAAGTCTTCATTGGAGAAATATTCGCAAAAGTTGATCACTGAAGGAGTCGTGACCACCGATGAAGTCAAGGACGTGAAGGAAAAGTATGAACGAATCTGTGAAGACGCGTACGTTGCTGCAAAGCAAGTAACCACAATCAAATACAAGGATTGGCTTGATTCACCATGGTCTGGCTTTTTTGAAGGAAAAGATCCCATGAAAGTCTCTCCATCTGGAGTTCATGAGGAGACATTGACTCACATTGGCAAACGGTATGTACATTGTCCTACTCTTGAAAATATTTGAATGATTCCCTCATTTTAAATCGTATTCTACAATGTTGTATTTTCGGCTAACAGGTTCAGCTCTCCTCCACCCAATGCTGCCGAATTCCAGATTCATAAGGGTCTCGAGAGAATTCTTAAAGCAAGAATGGACATGGTTGAGAATCGCACTGCTGATTGGGCGTTAGCGGAAGCAATGGCTTTTGGAAGTCTACTTAAAGAAGGAATCCATGTTCGCTTGAGTGGACAGGATGTTGAACGTGGAACTTTCAGTCATCGTCATCACGTCCTTCACCATCAAAAAGTGGATAAGGCCACGTATCGCCCACTGTGTAATTTGTATCCTGATCAAGCACCATATACTGTCTGTAATTCAAGTTTGTCAGAGTTCGGTGTACTGGGTAATATGTTAAATTGCTTCATGTGTTTACCGTTGGTATTCTGAAACTTTATTGACCATAACGATATGACTGATTTTAGGATTTGAACTTGGTTACTCAATGACGAATCCAAACGCATTAGTTTTATGGGAAGCTCAATTCGGTGATTTCAATAATACAGGTAAGAATCTTGGAAATCTAATTAATTTCATTGATGATCATCATTATAAAGATCAATAATATTTTAATTTTTTTCACAGCCCAGTGTATTATTGACCAATTTATTTCATCTGGACAAGCTAAGTGGGTTCGACAATCTGGTTTAGTACTATTGTTGCCTCATGGTATGGAAGGTATGGGTCCTGAACATTCGTCTGCTCGCTTGGAAAGGTAATTTGGCTTTATGCATTGTCTTATTAGGTGCACAAATGTAAATCAGTTAAAAGAAATTGGGTAAACATGCAGCAATGATCATACAATATTCTAATTTGTTTAATTTTAGAATGCTTCAGATGTCTTCAGATGACCCCGATGTTGTACCTAACCTTACGGAGGACTTGTGGATGCGTCAACTGCACGACATCAATTGGATTGTTAGTTTTAATTTCTTGCTTTGAAGCTTGTTTAAAAATTCAAGCCATTTCGCACAACTGTTTGTATGTATTTAGCTTAATGTTTGTCTATAATTTGAGTTATTATCTTTAAAGGTTGCAAATTGTTCCACTCCAGCAAGCTACTTCCACATCCTCAGACGTCAGATAGGTCTACCTTTCCGTAAGCCCTTAGTCATCATGACACCGAAATCTCTTCTACGTCACCCCGAAGCAAAGTCGAGTTTCTCCGAGATGTCAACCGGTACAGTATTCGAACGAATTATTCCTGAAGCAAACGGAAACACAGATATGAGAAAATTGATCTTCTGCTCTGGAAAGGTAATACTTGCAGATATTTTCCTTTGTGATTGATTTCGATATTTTCACTTTTTATCCATATCAAGCAATTCATTTCAATCGTTTCTATTTAATATCATTGGTAATTATTAGGTGTACTACGACTTGAAGAAAGCACGCGCTGAGCGAGGATTAGAATCTACAGTTGGTATTGCTCGTGTTGAGCAAATTTCTCCTTTCCCTTACGACTTAGTCCTTAATGAAGTGAAAAAGTATCCAAACGCAAAGCTTCTGTGGGTTCAAGAAGAGCATAAGAATATGGGAGCATGGTCGTACGTGCAACCAAGGATGCGAACATTATTACCTGAAAGGGAAATCAGGTAATGTTTTATTCAATTCATATCAGAAATGTATTTGTTTGTATTTGGGATTATACATGTAATAATCACTTTGTTTCTAGTTATGCTGGTCGCGCCGTTTCAGCATCAGCCGCCACTGGTAGTAAACATCAACATCTGAAAGAATTAGCACAATTGTACGATGACTCCTTCGCGTAAAGTCTAGCCGTCGTCAGTCGTTAATAATTAAGTTTCGGAGTCGAATGCGATAATGCTAGTGTTTGGAATTAAATGTGACAGGTATTCATGTTGACCGATTGGCAGACAAATATGTTGGAATTAGTTTGAAAGTTAAAAAGTAGTTATTCAATTGTAATTAGTTGCTGAATTTAGACAAATAAACTTTTTGAACATTTTTCTTGGGTGATCGGCTGGAAAATCACGTTTCAAACTGGTTTGACTTAACGGAAATGAATCAAAATGAATTGTTCTAAACTGAATGGAGTCTTTTTGAGAATCCCAAAAAAGAATAAACTTCCCTGTATTGAGTGAAGTGTAAAGCAAGTCAGTTGAAAAGTAGTAAACTTTCAACCTAATTTATTGTTACTTAATAGAATACTATACAGATAGTTTGTCATAGTAGATACTTGATAGGATATTGAATGTAATAAAAACAAAAAAGCTGTGTTAACTAGACCGTTCAATAATAAGTACTTGGTTGTATTTAATTTCAAACACATTTGATAGAATAGTACTTAATTTTCTCAAAAAAATTCTCATCTGCACCGCTTCGGAGAATATTGTTACACCTACCTACAAAACGCTTACAACAGTAAATAAAAGACCTAAATACAGTTAACTAAAAAACCACTTTTAATTTTAATATAATTGAAACCTGCCATCAAGTATTAAGCATAAATATTGTCTCATGTCTCACCAAAAAAGTAGAAGGCAACACGCATCCTTTAGTATAATTTGCAGTTGAACTCATTGCATTGCGTGAAAATTATTCTGGAGAATTCGTTACCTTACAAATTGTGAGTGACCACTCTGACTACTCTGGCATATTGTACACGATCGAGCACACGTAAATTGTAACCACGCTGCTAGTTGTGTGCTGAAAATATTTTATATGTTTGTGGTTTGTGATTCACTTGTGCCATTCACCTACATATTGTTAGTGTCAGAAAGATTTGAAAAAGATATTCCAAAATACATCGATGCAAAATATATTGCAAACCTTGTGCACTAATCTAATCAAATCTGCATATGTATGTTTGAGATGTTTTATTAGGTATAAAATGCATTCTGTATGTGGAAGAACAACATATGTCAATCCCGACCGTCCCCACATCTCCATGCTCACAAGCATTTTGGTGTATTTACTATGAAACTCTAAAATACTGTACTACATAGTATAGGTATTAGTAGATTGAGCTCAAATACAATTTTAATAGTGTGGTGAGCCAATCAAGCTTTTACTACTTTTATCGAAACAATGAGCCGAAAGGAACAACAGACAGGGAACCAGAAATCAGACTAAATAACCATTTGTACTTCTGTTAGGCATGATGCTCACTGAAATGTAATTATGCATTGAGACGCGATGATAAAGTCAACGTAATCCACACATGCAATACAACAGGGCGCAAATTTTCTGTATATTCAATTCAGCCAGTTGATATTTCCTCTTAATTTTTGAAGGAAACTGTTACTGTATTACTCTTGATGTCTTCCTCATTAAACTAGGACAATCTGAGCATCTATAATATCTATATTAATTTAATAAGTATCAATCCTTGTGATTTAATTTTGTCAACCTACACTTGATGATAATTCTATTAATACATAGGTTTCACCGCTATTGTGTCGTCCAACTGTTTCTCCATAATATTACTTACATATTAGCATAATAGCGAATATGAGAATCGTATAAAATGATGAACATGTGCTTCCTTTTATTTACTAGAGTACTGGAACTGCGAAACTGTCATCACAGATTACTGAGTCTAACCGAAAATTGTGTTTTCATGTTTGTTTCCAAATAATCCAACTTCAAAATTGAAAAAATGGTATTCTCTTTGTTCCACGTGGGATGGGTTTTGATCACTGCTGTTTTATTTTTTACCAAAATGACAGATTCGAATCTAATACAAAGTTCAGGAGAGATAAATGCTTTCAATTATTTCGAGTCCCTCCCCGTTAGTGATATTACAGGCGATCGGGAGGAAGAGGCTGAACCAGAGCTGGAACTTCCGGTGATAGATTGTGGATCAAAGTTTGCTAAAGTGTTGTCCCTCTCATTAGATCCTCCATGTGGAGGTGATGGGAGCGCTCGGCCCTGTGTACTCGAGCGTGGACAAGAATATCGTCTAAANTAAATTCAACATTTCTGCCATTTATATATTCGAAAAATCTCACTTTGCAAATTAATCAAGTAGATGCGAATTTCGGATTTGATACTCAACTCCATCCTGTAAGTTTTTCTCGTGAAAGCGTGTAAAGCGTTTTTTACTCTATGATCATTAGTAAAAAAAATTTTTTTAGCCAAAGTCCCTGTGTGGAAAATATGATGTGGAGTGCCCTGTGCCAGAGGATATTCCAGTTGATAGTCTGTTCACTGGAAAATTTCCAAACAGCTTGCCACCCTTCAAAATCATCGTGAGGGTTATCATTTACGGTGATGATAAAAATGTACTACTCTGCAAACAACTGCCTTTGGATGTAAAATGATAAATTGAAATTTTAGCAAAAAATAATTAATTTGTATTATATCTGTATGCGTATGTACATATGTAGAAAAATCCTTTTCATTACATTCTTCTACCATAATGAATAACTTTTTTATTAGTGCGAAATTTCTTAGCACTGAATTAATAAAATTAAATTAAATTCGATTGCATTGGAAGTTTGATTGAATTCAGAATTTGCATACACATTCTGATCTGTGAGTGTATTCAAAACTCTAGAAAAAATTCATCTCCGGTTCCTAGTCCGACCACTTGGAATCCGTTAGACAGTTCGCACTTAGGTCCACCGACAACACTGAACGTTCTGTCAGAGCCCATGTAAAGTCCGTGAACTCGTATTGCATTATCGGAGACCCAATGTTGGACAATTTTGCGACTCAGATCTGTTGCACCTACAGTAAGTACAACCTTCCCAATATTGAAGACCTTGGCTGCAATTGTTGCTGCTCCAGCCAGGCTTCCCACAGCACTTGCGGCAAGGGCACCACCTGCTACTGCTGTTAAGGCCGCCAGAGATATCATCGTTATTGGAAATACAATATCCTGCATTGTGTCATATCCATTTTGTCCATTCCATAATCTCGCTTCAAGAGTAAACCAAACTTTGCCAACTTCTCTAAACGAATCAAATTCCAGACATACGGGCTCATTAATTATTAGTACAGGAAATAAATTCCATACTTCCCAACATGAGTTTAATTATAATTTAAATATGTCCATTGTACACCTGAAAATTATGCACAAGGAGAATAAATAATAATTTTTGTATTCTACCTGTGAATGCATTCTCCAGGCATAACTGCATTCTGATAATAGAGCGGTGTCAGTTGCTTCATGGCAATATTTAAAACACAACTCGTCTCGTTGCATATAGAAACTGTTGATCCCATTTTGTTTAACTTTATGATTAGTTTTAATTACCACCTTTCCGACTCAAAATTTATGCATATGTTTAACTGTTAACAAATTGAAACACTTTTGATTAAAAAAGGTATATATTTTCAGAACGAGGGTAGCGGGTAAAAAGAACGTGCTCTAAGGAATGACACCAGAGAAATCAGAGTTGTACTTGCACTTGCACATTTGGATGCATAAATGCATGAGAAAAAGCGTCAAGTTTTCCAGGTAGTCTTTGTACAAATGTTTGTCGCAAAGGGATTGCAACTTGCAACCATGGCAGGTACTTATGGAGGGACGGTTGTGGACGGTGATGATAGGTGCAAACAAATGCCTTCTGAAGTTTGAGTGCATAGCATGAGCTTCATTTACTTCAACGTTTCTAAATATATGTAGGTTTCCTCAAGCATACACGAGAATACTAATGCCAGCATATCGTGTAAAAGTGGACATTATTTTTTGTGTATCGTTTAACCCCGACTGTGGCTTGAATTGATCAATTCTGGACACATTGTTTAGCATTCATTCATTGAATAATGAATACTTAATTTTATTAACCACCTCTCCTTTCTTTTACACAAAATGCATTGAAAGATATGTCATAATAAAATACTGGACTGGTGAGCGTGAATAGAACGTTTCATTTAATCGGATGAAGTTTGAAATTATTACACTTGAATTTCCGTATATCTTTTTCTGCAATGCTAAATTTTATAGGTTTCTAATAATTTTGTGATGATATCAATAAAATAAGAAATTTCGATACATCTTGTTTACCTTAGGAAAATTAATATGCTAATTTAATGCACAACCACTACCCCATCAGAATATGAGTGTATTCTATGTGCAGCGGAGCAAGTGCGTTTTACCTTTACCCCCAGAAACAAATTATGTGCCCCATTGTTAAGGTTCAACTTATATAGGAAAACCGATTTACACAATGTGGCCCTTTTACTTCGTTATATATATATATATAACGAATCGTATAAAAGGAGCTAGCAACCCTAAAGGTCACCTTACATCTACGAAGTAAAGCAAATGTGAACTTTTTTTTATTATAGTTTGTTATTATGAATCGTTTCCTTTCTCTATAATATTTTCTTCGCTCTGCCTTAGTTTGTGCATGTAGACCCAAATATATATCTATGGAACTCTTGTTGACCTTCGTTTGCTGAGTAAACATATACCTAGATTTTTTCATCCCCTCTCTCGGTTCACTCACTTACACACTCGTTTGCCTTTACATTACAGGGACTGTTTAAGCAGCAGCATTTCTTCCAAACAAAAATAATACCAAATAGAGTATTCCATATAGACACCACCACAGAGCACGGTATTAATAATATCCGTGGAACTCTCAATACTACTTAATATTGTAGGCTGAGATAACTTTTAGGGTAGAGATAACCCTCGTTGCCCTGCATTATCTGCTACTCTTACATACAGAAAGGTTGGCTTTTTTGTTGCATTGCAAGCTGCACTGCACGTACATTTTTGTATCAGTATGTTATATACTTTCGTCTTTTCCTTTGCTTTATCTCTGTTTCTCAAGTCCCTTCTGTAATGCTTACTCACTTTTGTAATACTTATGTACAGTGACAGCAAAATCGACATTAGGTAGAAAGGGTGAAGAGACAACATTGATCTGTTATGTTCCTCACTTTAGAATTTGTTAACAATCAAATCTGTGAATTTTAGCAAGACAATGCATTTCTCACCTTGAGATGAGACAAGGCCAATAAACTCCCATAAATTCTCCTTAGCTTTAAATAGAAATATACCGGTGTAAATATTAAACTAAAGCAAGTTACAATGAAAGATTTTTGGAAATTTTTGGGAAAATTACTTCTCGCTGTCATCCTAATTGTTCTAGTCGTCGTGGTGGCCAAAAAACTTAGAAGATCCGATACAACTGAGTATGGGTATGGTGAAGATACTCTGGTTCCTTACTACCCAAGGTAATTTCCAGCAATTATATTCCCAGTGTATTCAAATTGGACATATTCATAAATAATTAGGCAAATTCTACATTGTGTACACATTTTGGCAGGCAAAATGCAAAGCAAGCAAGCCGAGAAGGAAACTATGCGACAAGGTAAATAGTACTTTTAATTAACAATGATAAAGACAATTTATAAGCTTTCTTTGGCAGAGGAGTTTTATAATAAATAATCTTCTGCAAGACCAAAATTACATCGTTTCCTTCCAGATCCACCGTAATTCTTAAATCGGGAACTCCTCCACAAGTGGAAACATCATACAACCATGTAGTGGAGGAGCTAAAGAGGATTGACAAAAAGGTGATATTCTAATTATACAAATAGTTACGAGTTACAAATGAAGTCATGAGTACTTATTGGCCAATAAACATACAAGATCTGTTTAAGATTATCATGAAATTTTTATCATTAATTAGGTTTCTTCCCAGGAGAGCTCTTTAACCCGATCCATTGCACAAACAAATTTGAATACGAAACAAGTAGAGAAACTGTTTCAGAAAATAAATGTATTGAATAAAACGATTCGGCATATGGAGGGGAAGACAAAGGTGATTTTAAATCTAAACAAAATCGCACTTTAAATAAATGGAAAGTAAATATGTAAATACATATTTAAAAGATAAATTATTTTGAAGGCTGAACAAGAATCATCCACATTGAAGACTAATGCAAATATATTTCCATTTGCTCCAATGGACAATAGTTGTTACGATGAGTTCAATAGGCAAATCAGAAACTTCAGCGAAAACGTAAAATTGTACCCATTAAAAAATTTTTTTTAATTACATTTTAAACCATCACGGTTTAAATTACGGTTTTTCTTGTTAAATTAACAATAGAGCACTGCATCAAATTCTAACACAACGGACGAGTCAAACACAATGAATTTTGGTGAAAGCAATTTGACTACAGCCACCTGTGTGCACGTTTTGAGAAATCCCGTAAACATGTCAAAAAATATTCATAATTTATCTAACTGATATTCTCAAACAATGCACAAGTATACTGATAGTTGCTAAATTGCTGTTTACTACTAATTAACTGTTTCTAGCCGGCACCAAGTATTACACAAATGGCGCTTAAAGACCCTAATAGCGATTACCGAGTCAGCTTAGCCGGAACGGTTCTCTCTTCATTGAATGGCATGCCTGAGTGAGTTTATATGTAAAACTAGTTATTGTAGTGTTTAAAAATTTGAATCGCTTTTAGTACAATGAACTGAATGCACGAGTACTGCAACTGCATGTAAATATTGCAGTGGCAAGGCAAATAGACACCATTACCGGAATCAGTTCCTTAATGACTTGTCCATAGAAATTGAATAAACTTAACTTCATTGCAGGTTCAGTGTCGACATTGGTGTCGGTATCGGTGGCACAAATAAATTCTTGTTTCATTGCAATCCGAGGTTTAGCGAAGGCAGAATTGTCTTGAATTCAAAGGATAACGATTGGCAACAGGAGATCTATACACCCTTGAGTGGAATGTACGTTGGGGGCCAGTTCCAAATAGTAATTACTCTGCAAAACAATATTTTCCAGGTTAAATTTGTTTGACTATAATCCCATATTTGACTAAATATAGCATTTAAATTTAAATTTGAGTTCTAATTCTTTATTTTGCTGTTCATATTGTAGTTGGAGGTGAACAATGGCGACACAACGCTATTCCCCAACCGTCTGAATGAAACCTCCTTGATAAGAGATGTGCAAATACGCGGAGACGTCAATCCCAGATTATTGACAATTGAGATGTTCGAAAACGTTGACCAAGAGTCTAATTCATCGCTTTCGAATGATCTTTGGTCAATCCCTTTTGTTCTTTAATTTGAATAGCCACTTCAGGTTATTAGTCATGACTCATGACCAGTGAACAATTACAAAGGCATTAAATACCAGTCACGTCACGCATTATATTTCTCCATCTCAGAATTTGTTCATTTGAACACCTCATTCACATCTCAAAACACTGCAATCTTAATACATTTGACCATATATAGCAAATAACCCATCTAATCATTTAGAATTTTGTTCTATTTACTGTCTTGTATTGGTGTACTCTTCACTTTGAGAAATAAGAATTTACATCTTAGCTACCTCAGTTTGTATGGTATAGGCAACGTCTATATTCGATATTTATCGGATAAATTAGGATAATTGAAGTAGGAACAATATTCACACGTCAAAATGTATAAGCTACATGATGGTAGTATTGGAAATGGAGTTGGAAAGAGATTGTTGCACAATATAAGGAATTATCATAGAGATAGT
>JABASC010002702.1:0-16562 GCA_019776185.1 Plutomurus gul
TTTTCATTTTAAACTAGTTTGAAATTTCAAATCAAATGATAAAAAGACGATACAATCATTGTGCTGCGCCAATAAATTCGTGTTTCAGAAAAGACAACAAAAATAGATGTGGTAACACGGATTGGAAATTCTCATTTCTTGGACGGGCGCTTGTGTTAAAGATTCCATTTTATGGGGTCAGTAGTCAGTAAAAGTGTTACGTGGTACCGTTGTGAACCCCCACCCTCCCCCGTGTAACGCAGAGTGACGTTTTCAAAGACCCCCACCCCCTAACCCGTTACGTGTTTTACGTGTAGTCCCTTACTTGTTATATTCTGTATATAAAAGGTGATATATGATAACTAACTTACCAACAAGCTTTCTGTAACTTCCTCGTTTTGCGGATCTTCTAAATTACCATTACTTTTACTCTGCCAATACAACAGCCCCGATTCTTCTCCAGAAACATCCTTGGAGACCTGATTACAAAGCTCGTCGATTGATGGATCACGGCGCACATTAAAAACTTCGTTATTACTGCCGGTAGTGTATGATGAATTTTCACTACCATTTTGACTTGAGCTTTGAACTTTCATGGTGATGTTTACAGCAGGAACTAATGTTGGCGGCGAAGAATTTGTGGCTGACTTGCTTAAAATTCGGCGGGTGGGTGATCGCGTGGGAGAGGAACACTCACGACCTATTACTTCATTTAGTTTCCGTACGTCGAACTCTGAAGTTGTTGAAATCTTGGGAGAAGATGTAATCATTGCTTCTAGAAGCGGCATGTCTCCTCTAGTTGATATCTTTTCTCGTTGCAATATTCTTCCATTTCTGCGTCTCGAAGGTCTTCTCCCGAAGTGGAATTGCCGTCTGGATAAATCGATTGCAACAGTTTTTCTCAGAGGACTTGTAGTCGATGTCGGTCTGTTGTCATCGTCCGCAGACTCATCATCATCTTCCTCCAGCACTGCTATATTATTATCATTACAAAAAATTGGCCTAGATCCTACATAATTGAAAATTAGAGACATGTCATTCTCATCCCCTGCACTTTGGCTGTCGTCGTTGAAGCTATTAATGCTAGGGCTAGAATCATAGTCATCATCTAGTGCGAGCGAACTATCAGCTTCAATTGCAACGGGATTGTGCCAATCTCTCATTTGTTCTCGACTTTTTGGTTTGTGAGATTTAGGAGCAGTTAGTAAACTGTAGAGAATTGGAAATTCTTCGGAAGGTTCCAGTTCTGTGTCAGCCCCACTTCTTCTGATCGTGTCCCTGTTACGATTCTCCATTTTTAGATGTTGCTGCGGAAGAACACCTTCCTTTGGTTATCACTATCACACTCTCCACTCTTATCCTCTTTTACTCCTTTCGCTTTCTTTCTTTGAAGTAGGACAATTTTCTAGTCCAAGCTCCACTCTCTAGGTCACTCCACATCTACACCCACATCTCAATAAATTCCATTCACAGAGTCAAGTTCATAGTGAGAAACTGAGTTAAGTTTTAGCACAATGTAATATAGCACCACATTTAATGTAAATACAGATGATGCTTCGTTAGTATGGTTGGCTAAGCTCTACGAAAGCTTCGTCTTCCACCACCTGTAAGAACAAAACCATCGAATTAGGAATCTCAAATGCATGACCTCCAATAAAATTTAGGCTTAGACCAACTGCACTCAAAACTGACAAATAATTGACATACACATCATTTCTCGTAGACTCACAGATGACTAAAATATCAAAAATCGTCTCATCCCCAACAAAAATTGTTAAACTACCTATAATAAACAAGATATACATAGGAACGCATGACATGGAAATGCACACCTAGACGGCACATGATGTAGAGATATTTTGCATATTGTATAATAATCTCGTGAAACAGCTTCACATTTCGAGTGTAAAACTATTATCAAGAAGATCAGATTTGAAGTGCCTGAGAAATCTTACACTATTAACATGATTTAGGATAGATGATGATGATTGATAAGTGATTTATGATACCTTGTCCAGCTATTCCCTCTTGTGTGGATTAAGTTAGCATCTGAATCTACATACATGAATTTGTATGAACCCTCACAAACAATATGAATATTTATGAGCCAGACTTATTTATCTACATACATGAATTTTAAATACTAGGAATCATGAACCCAACCCAAAATATAGCGACAAAGTAAAAAGTAGCATTCGAATTATAATGGGGACATTGCTACCATTTTCATGGCCAAAATAAGGAAGTGCTCATTTCGCAGAAACGTATAACATAATTATATAGTAGATATCATGAGACCATGTATCATCTAAAACATATCGTCGTGAGGCATTTGACATTTTGAGTTAAACAATGGAGTTTAGTACGTACGTATTTTAGATTGCGAGCATGTAGTAGCCTAAAATTGTAGGATAAATGAAAAGATTTATGGGATTAACGTAGAATATAGAGCAATGAAAAATGATGCATACAATTAGTCAATGCAGTGTGAGTTGATTGTTCTCCATTGATTTCCTGTACAGCAAAAGACGAAACTGTTTATTTGTGCTAATGCAAATAGAGTAAATAGTTTGCATTTGTGTCGTACACTTTTCAGTTTGTGGTACTAATTTCATTTCCTAGTTGTCAAAATGAAAAGGATGGTGAGATTCCCTCTGGTAAACCAAACAGCAGCAGACTTGTCAAAGACAAAATTAGGTCATTTCAGAATGAACTGAAATGAACTGAAGATGCCCAAGTTGACTTTTCTCCCTACATGCATATTGCTTACTTTACCCATGTACACATAATAAGCTTTGTATACACAATGGGGATAGCTCTCAGGCTGAGATATACATATCCGTATAAATACAGATATGTATTATACGTACAAAGCACATACTGTAAGAACTCTGCTTCTACGAAGCTAAGAGTGGAATGTATACATGTGCCAATGTCTTATGATATTATGTGACAAACTCTAGTCTGGTCTGGCTTGGGTTTTTTCAGCACAACCTTCTTCAATCGTTCACTCGCTGGAGTCAATGACCACTATGTGTTTCATTGACGTCGCAATCGCGACTCATACGTATTCCAGGACATGCGGCTTGCTTTTCTTTTCAAGGAAACTCCGAAAATCGCAATTCTGCTCTGCTCTGTGTTGCCTTTTAGCGTGAGGTATACTGGTAATGCTGCTCCCACAATCAGTCGCAGTTTATTCACTGCTCTGATTCAAGTTTCAGAATAAACAGTATACACACCAACGTCGAAAAAACTGCACATGTGTACATTGGTACACATGTATACATATTTTCGATAAATTGTCGTATCGTTGACTGATAACAACAAAGTACTTTCATACTTACAATAGTATACCACGAGTATATGTCAGTTCATTATTGTAGGTTTTACTCGCACATGTACAAAAAAACTATAAGCTTTCATTGATAAACGAACCCAACCTAAACAAGGAAAGAACTAAAGAACGCATACAATGGACAACAATAAGGGCATATGAACAGATAGTCAAAGTCAACATTACCCAAAATATAATGAATAAAAGCAGCATGATTATTTCAAATGCCGTATTGTAAACAGCTACACTTTGATAAGTAATAAATTGTGTATTTATTCCGTGTGCACTTGGAATACGATATGTTAAAAGAAGACTTTTCGCTCTTACCGTGCTCTACCTGTCATTAGTCATTATACATACATACAGTACACATTAATTGATCTGTCTCAATGATAATTAAACGTGTTGGTAGTATGTGACAGAATTAAATGTAGGACATGCAGGTTAAGTCTTGAGCAAAGATTGCGTATAAATCCACTCTCTTCTATAACAAAATGTCCTTACTCATTCACAGTGCCCTCATAACCTATTTAATTGATGCACATAGTAGGAGTGCAGTACTTTGTGGAATACCTAGTAATAGAAACTTTAATACGAGACTGCACAGTGCATCACACAGTGCGCACACGATACTGTTTAACTAACATAAAATGTGCAACTCAATTATCAATGTTTTGTAAAGTAGTAGTAGTGTGCTGTCTGTGTGGTACTTAAAGCTACACTCTGTATTTTTGCCTGGGAATAAATGTAAGTAGAAAATAGGAACAATAATAATAACAACAGTAACACGGTAAGAGTGAATTAAACGGTGAATGAAGAAGAGACCTCCTCCACTTCTCTCTGTAACACACATAGAGCATTTTAGCAAGAAAAAAATATATATCGCGTCACATCGCTCATCTCACTTTTATCCTAATCCTATTAAGTACCTACATGCCAGATTGTAGTAAAAGCCAGCCCAACCACAAAACGCAGATACTCTTAGATATGTAGTCAACTTTTGTCGACATGGTGTTACAAGCATTTTTTAGGTGTACTACTGCATAGTACAATGGAACACGACAGGCTGTGGCCAACACAATGCTTATGCAGCACGAGCACAAGTCCAGTTTTATGTGTGTTTGTGTGGGTAGTACGGTAAAGTACAGAGTAGTCGCAGTGTAATGGTGAAAGAAAACAGAACAGAGCACAACACAATACATAAAATTACAATAAGTAATGCAATGCAGTCATTTTGCTCATCATTATCATTATCATTCTTGAAGTCTGCCAGCCACCTACCAAGTCAGTTAGTTTTTAATATTTGCTCACTCATTCGCTGGCAATCAGTCGCATGCTACATTCAGTAGAGAGAACAGAGCTCTCCTATATTATTATGTTCAATAAACAATAAGTCATCTCTACTTACTTGGGAGCATAAGTAGCACAAAATGGAAAACAGAAACACTAAATAAAATTCAAGTTGTCAGGTTTTGAGGTAAGCTATAAAGCATGTAATACAATTTGTTGACGATAAGCAACCAGCCAACACTCTTGAAAAGAAATGGAAAGGAAATCTGCAGAGGAAAGAGCTGCTGCTCACAATATATGTATTACTATACTCACTCGATAAGTAAACGAGTGGAGGAGCTCAACAATGGAGAATGCAATTCAAAATGAGATTCAACCTCGAAAAATAATTTATGCGCTTTGCCGAAGTAAATAGGGTTTATTTAGATGTTCAGAATGACCGTAAATTCTATCTCGTCTGCCACATTGCTACATTATTACGAAGACTATTTTTCGCCACTTGCTTCCACTATGCTAAGACTGCACAGTAAAGAAATACTAGAATATCATAGTGACCACAGTATAGTAAGCGTGCACAACAGAGAGAACAATTGACAAGGCGCATCCTCCTTACAAAGTTCTACTTTCAATTTTATCAATAACAATCAGTTTTAAGTAAGACAAACTGATCGTAAACTTCTACCTTCACCTTTACTTTGGCGTGAGAGTTGCAAATGGCAATAATGCATAGTTAGCAGACAACACCTATATTACTTGCAATTACACTTACCTTAATGTTACTCTTACCTATGAGATTATTAAACACAGCTGTACTTTTATTATTATTTTTAGTAAAACGTATACCTACTTATGTATCTACTATTACTACCTACATATAACACAAAAGAGTGTACCATAACTGACTAATTGTGAGTTCTTAAAATTACAGTGAACCAAGTGTTGTCGTTGTTAGCTTTCATTGCATTATATATCTAAACACTGGAGCAGTTTGCGAATAAAGAAGCCAGCGAGAAAAAAGAAAACAACAAAGAATGATCTAAGATAAGTACACGTATAACGTTTACTATTTCACACTTTGAAATTTCAAGAGCAGAGATCGTGACCTATAAAATAAGCTTGCACTGAAGCTGTAGGCCTTAGTAGCATTTGTATATTAGTAAAGTAGAGTGGAGAGTCTCTGAGCTTAGGCACACCGTGAATGTGTGTCATGGTCGTAGAAATTTGCTGTTGCTCTCATGTGCTCAAATGTTAATATACTTTTCAATGCACTTGCCTCCCTCAGTCAAGTAATGTAAGTATGTATATAATCGCAACGGTGGTGAGTAATACACTCTTTTAAGTTCACAACACTATGTAGTGTAAAATTGGAATGCGGAGTAAAGGGGAAAGAAAACATTGGAGAATAACTGAAGCAGAAAAAGAGTGCCAACAAGCAAAAGTAACACGAAATTTCCGTTATAGTCTCTAAACGTTGTCAATTGTAATGCAATCTTTTTTCTGTGAGCTCGCAATAATGAGTCTTTGTGTGTGTATGTACGTATACAAATATATGCATCTTGTGTCCGCCTGTCCTGCACTTGGTGGCAATAGAAGTGAATAACAAACTAACGGAATATAATATGGTGTACCTAGTTTTATGTCTAATCCTTTTCGTAAGTATATAAATGCCGGTTTTGGTTGAAGTGGAGTTGACCTGATCTCCTCTGCTCTCAGAGTTCTCATAGTGAGTGACATTAACTAACTTGGAATTATAAAGCGGAGCAAAATACCACTTAACTGTTACAGATAAATATACTACGGATACCCTCTCGTGTGTCTGCACACTACGTGCACAAAAGGAGTAAAAAGACATGCATTGCATTGTTTGGGAAATATCATCGTCGTCGTCGCCTCGATTTGCACACGACACGAAGTCAAGAGACTACTATTTATCCACCGCATGCATGAATGAGTAAATGAATGAAAATTGAGCCCAACCTTACATTGGACTATACAATTGATGGCACATGTGTCAAAAAGTGATGATAATAAAAAATGGATCGACTCAATCCACCTATTCTACATTCTAAAGCAAATTACCTACATTGGTGTCCAATATGAATACCAACGTACCTACTTATGGTCAAATGGTGGAGATTAGATTAGAGTTGAAACAAATGCTACATCACATACAAAATCTACTAGGCTAACAATTGAGGATATTTTCATATAGGCCAGTTGGCTTTATAACTTCATATTCTCAATTCAGCGGAGAATTGAATGTCAAAAGCAAAATAGTTGTAATATGTAAGTTTGTACCAAATTGGATATTTGTTTCCAAGTGTAACACAGATAAATAAAACCATGCCCTCCATGCTGCCCACGAGGACTCGAGCTGTCGCTTTCCTAAACACCTAATGGCTAACCTGTTTTCCTGTTTTCCTTAGCTAAATTAAAACTGTTGGATTTACTAAGAAAACCCAATACAAAACATGTTGCATATATGTAAGTGTGCTGTATGTAATTTGTTCATTATAACGTATACTTACATACTCCTACAGGTGCTCCTGCACACGAGCTAAGAATTAAAACATGACTGTACAGACTACTACATCCTTTTTTAAATATTTGTGACATGTGCACATAAGGACAAATGCAGACACTAAATTTGTTTCAAAATTTCTTTAATATACATTATGATGAGTATATAAAGCCTGTCGAATAAGCTGTTCCTTGGATTTTTTTGCTGGGTGGATTCAGTATTGATTTTTAGAGTTGACAGCTATAACTGATAGCTTGCAAATAATTCGTCCAAGTACGATTTACGTGTACAAAGGGTTATCACGGACTATTTTCCTATTTTAGCGCAACAAAAGGCTTTCTGTAGGCAGTGGGCGCATAGACTTGCTAAATTATTTATGTGAAAAGGGCACATACATTATAGCTGGCCACTAAAATGTAACATTTGTTATGCGTACATATAATACATAGTAAAATACTAGCTTTGTCTGCCTGTACCTGATGCAGCTTATAAGCTCATATTTATTGCTACTTAGGCACAGAAGCATTTCACAGGAATATTATATTAGTAATAATGGCGGCATATTTATAGCCTTATTGTCTATTTTTGTCTCTAAAGTCACTGTCCTGACTCCTGACCATCTAAACTGGGAATTTATACAACAACCTCATGCAATTGAGTTGATTTCTAAATTGATGTAGCAGTATTAGTAATACTTAAGTATAGGCCATTTGGCTTTGCTGATACATACATACACGCTAGTACCCGCTACTAATAGTCAAGTCAGTGTGTGTATGGCGAGTGGTGCCCGGCAAAGCTTTATCGCTTTTACAGTGAACTTGTAAATACACAATGAATGCTATATTTTTGTGACACTACAGAAATTTAGGAAGGGTCTCCAAGAACAGGTAAATGAAGCTGAGTACTGAAAATGTACTTCTTACTAACCTTTTCAGAAGCCTGTGTTGTAAGTGTCCTATGTATTTTGGTTAATTGGACACAGGAACGAAAATACACAATTCCCTGAAGTATTTGGAGAGTACACACTTAATAAACGTTATCTTCACTTATTACAGGTAATTCATGAAAGAATACTTGTTTGCTGAAACATTTCATTGAACGAATTTAAAGAAATTTGGGACTGAAACCTGAAGTCTCCACTACAGACAAAGTTTAAAGGAAAACTTAGAAATATGACGAGAGGGATTTTTGGGAGAGCGCCTTTTCGACAGCAGGAAGGCGACTGCCTTTGTTGTCCTTGTTCACGGACAAAAAAATACACATAGGGAGCGGAAGTGATTAGAGGAACACAGAAAAGAGCTAAGGCCGTCCATTTGCTATCAGTATAGTCGATAAACTGACCTAGATAAAGGAACGCTGGTGGTGGTGATATTCCCTCGAAAACGACCTTTGCTGCAATATTTTCACGGAGAAGTCGTAACATACACAACGAAGGAATACGAGAGAGTTGTTCATCATCGCTAGCCAGCGAGAGTAAAGAGGTTCGCTGATGGAATCGGCGAATTGTGTACGGCAACTGTGTAATACAGGCCGTTCATTCACCTTGATTCTAGTAATACTATCTTCGACTAAACTACTACTACTACACCACAGACTGTCACATGCTTAAATTACAGACTTACATGTGTGTATGACCCCAACTACGTTTCTTCTTTTATATTTTATGTACATATTGTGGTCTCCTTGTACCACTATGTATAGTAGGCAATATACTCTTTAAATAGAAGGATGTGTTAGTGGATTAGAATATACTGGAGCTTCTGTTGTTGTGCTATCTGGATAACTCTTTTTAATTGGAATCTTTCAGATAACCGATAGGGCCTTCTTAGTAAGCAGCAGTGCATTCACAATTCAAGTTATATGGACATTGCCATTAAAAAGCACGTTTATTTACTAGACATCTTGAGTACAAGATTAACTAAAAACTTAATTGCATTGTAATAGACTATCGCATTATGAACTGCTCATGACACGTAAACAGACATACTTGAATTGCGCCAAGTTCAAGATTGGGGCCAATTTTAGGTGGGGAGGGGTGGCAACTACTCTATTTAAGGGTATTTAACTATCGTTTTCCTTCGTTTTGGTGGTATTTTCAACTTCAAAATTAAATTTGTAATATTATTATAAAAGGAGCTTACGATTTAGCAGTAAATATGAATTATTTCAAGAATACATGGGAGGGATAGTTTGGCACCAATTTTAAACTTCGCGGAATTCTGAGATTGAAACTCCGCCTCTTAATGCCATAGTCTATACTACATGTACTGTACGTACAAAGGTTTACGATGTCGTAGTGCATCCATATATACGAATTTTATTCGCGACTGGAAGCTTCGATTTTCCAAAGATTCCGTCGCCGTGAATTGTGTTGACTGTGAAACATCAGCACGGGTACATTTATACATTATCCCACCATTGAGCAGTTTTCTGGCCTCTGCTTCTGCACCTTTTTCTGTGCGGAGCACAATATACTATGCACGTACACCCTGCATGTGTTTTTCTCATTTTTGGCTGAATTGAAACTGAAATTTCTCGAGAACGGACACGATTGCCACTCCGATTTTAAAGGATTCTAAAAGAGGTGAGAGAGCGCTTTCAGAATCGGTTGAAAACGGAGTGGCAATCGTCTGCGTTTTCGAACTATTTTAGTTTCAATTTTTCTTGAAAAATTGCCTTATTTTCGAAAATACGAAAAAAAATTGGCCGTGCTAAGGTTTTAAACTACGTGTTATATACTCCCACGTAACATGCATGATTACTATAATACCTTAATGATTTCAAATTCCCTAAAATTTGAAAAAATTACAATGTCTACAATTGGAAACTTTGACTCAATTTTTGCAAACTTAACAATTTTTTTAAAAGTTTCAGAATTAGCTTAGGTGACAGAACGAAAAACGCTTCATCTAACTGTTTTAGCATGCTTGCAATCCAAAAGATCCGAGTTATGGAAAAAAGTCAATTTTACTTAAAACCTACTCCATTGGGGGTATATGTCATCGTGTGTGTTAAATTAAGTTTGCCGTTTTTGCTTACTGTTTGTCTGTGCATGTGTGTGCTATTGTATTTGCCACTTGCACTCAAATAGCAATAGTAGTACTACCAATAGACAGCAGTAGAAGTAACGTACTATTTAACAAAGCAATAACCTCCCTTGATCTCTTCTCGATTTTCAATGCTACACTTTCTCCCAATCCTATTCAATTTAAAATTCTACTTTATTATTCCCTTCTTGCTGTAGGTATTTATGTATACTGCATTCACACTGTTGAGCATTGGTTATTACTATTAATGACTAATAGTACCTAAGCTCAAACTTTCAGCTACTTTGATGATGAATCTCCCTTTTCACATGGGATTCCAACAGCGTGGTGCAGACGTTGTTGCATTTAAATAAGATTTCGTAGAAATTAACTAGCAAAAATTAATATCTCCCACGGCTGTACTAGAATAGTAGTACCTGCTCCTGCTAGGGAATACTTGTACTGCACGTCTCAATTGTGAAGGTCACGGGAGGAAAGTGCTGGCGATTATTCTATACACACCGCTTGAAAACAGCACGGGCATAACTCTAGTCGAGCATAGACCATTACACGAATCACTTTCGGGCCACGTATTTTTCACTTTGCAGAACAACATGTATCCAATCCAAGAGCTCAATTTTCAAACGTTAATTCAACGATTTCACATGAAAAATTTATGGTGAAATCTATACGTACTCAATTTATTATGGAAGACCATAGGCACAAAATGTGAAGTCATTGGGGACTGTTGCAAAAAACTTTACCAAAGATGTATGGATTTGAAACTAAAGCTGTCATCTTGTTTTATTGGTGCGATGACTCGGGTGCAGAGAGCGGTTATCTTATGTCACTATACGGAGAACAATCGGAGTTGTCGGAGAATGTCATGCTATACTCAACCTAGCAAAGACAAGGACAAGCGAGGGAACAGAGAGAAGCACCTTTAGCATTTGCAAGAGCTTGAACTCGAACTGCACTAAAAGAAGTAAGGATTTGCCCTTGAAAATCCAAGTAAGATACGAGTTGTCAAGTAAAGTCAATGCTAAATGCTTGTATAATGGAAATTCATATGCATACATAGTAGACGGCTATAAATGCGAGTACCCAGATGTAATAATAGAATAGTGGGGATATACTTACGATTCTTATAGAACTTCCACACACTTCCATTAACTGCTCTCTCTCTCTCTTTACGTGGGACGTAGTGTAGTACGGAGCTTCCGGGTACGTTTCTCCGTGAAGTCCGCTTTAGCGAGAAAAATTACGACTGCAACAGTAACAGCAGAACAGAGCTACTCAAATCACTTCACAACAATAATCTTTCACCGATTTTCACACTTTTCTTTCACTACGCAACCAGAACGAGAATTTCTCCGTCTCTTTCTATTACTACACTCATCAAGGTAAGAGAATGACCAGCAGTGGGCATTCGTACTAAGACCTTGAGTTTTGCTCTTATCCTTGAAGAGTTAATACCGGATTGACAGGACAAGACACAGACTCTTGCTGAGCACCTTCAACAAACTCCTCCAGTCCAACTCGAACCAACCAACTCTCTGTGTACTGAATTTAAGAATGACAGCGAAACAGCCGAAGCAACTCAGAAAAGTCAAGTCAGTCGGTATAGAGAAGGGAGTTGAATGACTGAGTTCACTTCTCCTCTACTATGTACGTATATAATACTATACTATGGAGATATGTATCTCTGTGTACTCTGTGTAGTGAATACATAGTATAGAATCGTAGTCTTCGTAATGTGGTGGTGGTTTGGTGTGGTAGGTAGTCTCCTAGCCGTGTAGAAAGCCCAACGTCACTCTCTATACTTATAGTACAGTATTAGTAGTAGTCATACCAAATCCAAGTCACAGAGCAGCAGCAGAAGCAGAATAGAGAAGTGAACTGTGCTATAACATGTACTACTTTTACATACGAACCACGAATGTGTAGTATACAGAACACAATGCTCACACAGGCTTCAACTCTATACGTATGTATATAGCTCATGCAATAATATCCCTGTAGTGGTACACATACAAAGTCAGTCTACTCGACTAACCACATTACATTATATGTATATCTGTGTATCACAGTGAGTTTTGCCTTCGCAGGAGCCGTTGATCTCTCGAGTTTCTCTGTTGCAGTGTGAAGGCAATCTAAGCAGGGGCTGTTAGCCCGTTTTTCGTCTGCTGCCTTGAATGCTGAATGCGGGGCCACCGTTCGAAACTCTTGCATTTCAAATAGCCATACTTTTACATGGAATTTAAGGCTTAAACACGTAGATACTTACTCGAAGAAGAGCACAATGCGAACGTGACTTATATACTTACCTACTCTACTTATAACAATACGTAGGTATATCTCTCAACACTTTTTACACAGTTCGTACGTGAACCTCGCTCTCTCTCTCTCTCTCTCTCTTTCTAACTTTATGCATGTTCTGTGAACACATTGGAATTGGGATCGGGAAAGTCGAGTTGAGTTAAAGGGCACACAGATGCTTTGCTTAAACTGGGTAGGTTATTCGGCTTATTGTATACATACCTCTACATATCATATTCTTTCTAGTTCTACATCATATTATGATCGGCACAGCACACCACAGTAGATACACTGGCCAGAGATTTATATATGCCCTATGTTAGTTATACGTTCAATATTCAACCCGCTCTCATATTATGGTAAAAGTACAGATACATAAAAGTAGTAATGGCAGAAGAACAGCTACGCTAAATAAATATATAGTCGACCGAAGAAGCAATGATAAGTATTCTCTAAAATACTTTACTCTAGCGTCCTATCTTTACTGAACATTTGAATTCGCGTACTTACACACTCTCAGCAGACAGATCTCCAACAAAAAGCAATTCCCCGCAAAAACCTACACGCTTTCTACTCAGACTCTGATTCCGTAGTACAACTCAAGGGGAAAGGAAGAAGGGATTGAGGTTTAGCGTTGGATCGTCGCCTGTAGAAGACATAGAGAAATTTCGAATGATGTATATGTATGTGTGGTGCTCGCCGCCGTGTTAGGTTCAAGTAGCGACGACAGGGTATTGAGTACGAGACACGTATATTCAACGGAGCAAAGACTGGTTAAACCGCCCAACTTTCCCAGAATAGACTTCAGCGGCTTGCTCCTCTCGAATAACCTTGTGTATTCTTCAGAGCGCGTGCACAACCACCCTCCAACAATTTCATCCTTAGAAGGTTAACCTGATCTCATCTCTCTTTCTCGCTCTCTCCAGCTCTTTCTGTGTTCTGGTAGTCATCTGCATCTAGTGAACGTTTAACGTTAGAAAGGATGATGCCCACTTTTCTGCAGAGTAGCATGGATTTTACTTTCTTTTGCTGCTGCTGGGCAATTTATTTCGAATTTGAATGAAACGGTGTACTGTGCTAAGCATAAGATCTGTGCATTATAGCTATACGTTGATAAGTAGTGCAATAGTACATGGATATAAGAAAGCACTACTAGTGGAGTCGTTTGTTCTACTATGTATGGGAAGGGATGCGCAGATAAAAGAAGGCTTTTAGGGCAATAGCCTTAAAAGACATTAAAGAGTTGCGCTGAGCTTTGTGATTTGACTGAGTTCACTTAGAAACCAACCAAGTTCATCATCACATCATCACAGATCTGCCAAAAACAGCATAGGCATTTGGCCTATTGTACTGATATGCTCGTATATATTGCCCAGTTCTTCGTCAACTTTCCTAGTGGTTGTGAACGCTTTAAACAATTTTTCTGCACTCATTCGCTCATCGTGATCATCGTACATATATAAGTACCTTATACTACGACTACGAGTAGGTACAGACGTACCATTATTATTATTATTATTGAAATTTAATACTTTTGTAGGGTCTATGTATCTGTACTCCTAAAGAGAGTATGCATTATCGTTGTCTGGCAGGCGATGGCATGAACTACAGCTAGGCAGCTGTTTGTCACAATTGTAATTGTGAACATAAGTCAATCAGTCAGGGATGAACTCTCGGGTTCATTTCCAGTCAACGCTGTTTACAACGCAGCAAAATCATTCAGGGTCGTTTTAAAATGTAGCAGAGCCAAAATGTATTATCTGTTCTTTTTGGTCTAACTTAAGCACAGTGTTCATGTGAGTCGAAATATAAGCTCGTTGTGGTGTGCGCGGCGTGGTAGAAATGAAAACAACAAATTCATGGAATAAAAAAGATTAGTATTGTACGTTAAGATAAAGTTAAGTGTGTTGAATGTGGGAGTGTGATACTTTCCTACGATGCGATATAGCCATTAGTTACCATTACACGTAAATAAGCTCTCTTAGAGATGACACGAGAAAATGTCTTGTGTAGGGTGCACAAAAATACTATCTATTAGGCACGACACTTACCCAAATATGTATGTATTAGTAAAGCACTAGCAACAGCTATTAATATTGAATAGTGTACCGAATTAACGATAATAACATGTTGGTACCTTTTTTACTACTTAATATTATTTACTACTTATTCATGCTTATGATTGCGAAAGTTGTCATATCCAGACGAGGAATGTTTAATAGCAATGTACTAGACTAATGCACGGTATGTATGTATAGTATACATACATGGGTGTGTATACATTGTATACACACAGATAATTTTTCACATTTTCTGTATTAACCCTGACATGACAATTTTTGCCAAAACTTGTTTTCAACTAAAAGTTTATCGAAGCCAATTTTAGTGAGAACGTCAGTGTATGAATTGAAATTTTATCCCTCGCTTCGTCCAAAGCATTCTCCACTCTTTAATTATACTGATATTTAAAGTAAATATGCAGAAGTGTTTATGTGTACACCATTAACTAACGCTCTATATAACGCATGAAACGATTGAGCCACGTTGGCTCTGAAGAAACAAAAATACTACAACCACTATCAGCAATGACCAATGTAGGTATACATTATATATTAAATATAAGCTTGCGTATACTAATATTATGTGTCGTACTCTAGAAGTGCGCGAATGGCATGTATTTATTAAAGGTATGTTTGGGAATAGTATGCCTTTAATGAGTAACCTATTGCAATGACTTGGCTGATATGATGACAATCTAGAACTTGGGTTCAATGTCGTTCACTGGCAGAATTGCACTTGTTTGCTCAATGTTGTTTTGAGCTTGATGAGCGCAAACAACTATACATACATATACGAGCTGTGGCTATTTCGTTTCCAGTTTCTCTCTTGGACATCATGGCTGTTGGTGGTGGTGGTTGTGAACTGAAGGATACTGTGTACTACCAAACGACTTGCTCGCGATTTCATGAACAACGAAAGAAACACACACAAACCATTTTGTTTAGCATACGCAGTAGTATTTATTATATTACAACATTTCCATTTCATGCAATTAGTAGTAGATTGAAACAGCTTATGCAGTTTTGTGGAGAGTGAATATATACTAGCAACGTTTGTTCTGTGAATGACATTGTGTTAGAATGTAGTTTGCTTTGACCTTCGTAAATGATGTGGCATTAGGATGAAATTACTCAATTACAGTATTCAGAAAGAAACATTGCTCGTGGTACTTTAATAATAGTTCGTAGAGCTTTCATTCTTTGACCAATGAACCAGCAGCGAAAGCACAGACACATTGCTATACACATAATTCTGCTGAATGACCCGTTTTCTAGAGTTACACAGAATATGAGGTTATTGAATTATTGTGATGGTATTGTGGTAAATTGTTTTGAGTAAATCATTCTACATACAAATTGTGATAACTACGAGAAACACATAAAACGTGTTCCGTAGCTAAAATTTTGGCTTTTCTGTAATTTACGGTAAATTATTTACCAAACTCGTTTCCTCAATTTGAATAACGTTCCCTTTGGTTAAAAAATTATTAGATTGTATCTTTCCAATTCTGATAAATCTAATGTCAAATAAATAAATGGGATTGTAGGTTATAAAAAAATACTTAAAACAGTGTAGGGTACCAAAATATCAGAAAAAATTGTTTTACTCGTATGTATATATATTAGAAAACTCCACCTGCACTTGTTAGGTAATAAAATCTGTAATTTCAATGTATTGGTACAATTACACAAAATGTATTAATTTTTAAATCATCCGAAACATAAATACTAATTTGCTTCTGGACACGCACAACTTATTGTTGTATCGAAATTAAAACTAATTAATCTAACTAGGTAGGTAGGTTGTACTGGAATCCTAAAATGAAAAAATTGCAACAAAATATATACATACGTAACGCATTTTAAGTTTTATTTACTTTCTTTATTGAACTACCATTTAATATTCCCGCATACAAAACCATTTATTATTTAAATTTTATTATTGACTAGCCTGTGCTTCCCAGCTTCGCTTGGGGTCTGTGTTTATGCCAAAAATTTAAAATATGGGCCCAATACCCTAGCTTATTCTTCTC
>JABASC010002703.1:0-16562 GCA_019776185.1 Plutomurus gul
CCTACAGCCTACCTTGCATGTACTAGTTATCTAGATTAAAATCAACCTGCCTCATATCTATAGTCTTAGACCAATTTGAGTTTAGTAATGTTGACAGTAGTATGCATATGCAGTATGATGCTTTCCAAAAAGCATTTTCTGAAGTAACCTTCAATATAAGGCTGAAGATGTGAGCCACAAAGCCATTTGGAAGACACCAAATATATGAAGATTTCGCCGCTTGCATCGCATCTCAAATTATGACTACTAATTATCATGTTCTGAGAAGATAGAACGTGATGCAGACCAGCAGGCACATTTCGTAAATACTTATTTAAAGAAAGATGAACGAAATCACAATGTTAAAGAATTGGGGGATTTTGTGTTAGAAGTTAGAACCTTATGAATACAAGATTGCTGAAAGCATGGAATAGACATGCTTGGTGACACGTGTTTGGCCATTTAGAAAAATCATCTTGTCAGGATACATTATTCCTTTTGTCCATGACTCAGTAGAACGAACGTCATTAGCTCTGCCTTCATCACATTTTGTCGTTCACGACAACACGCTCAATTCAATTGAAAGCATTGCAGCCAGTAAAAATCAGTGAACAGCCTTGTGTCCTATTTATTTGTAGGTCCCCAATACCATCATAAATCCATGCTAATCTGATTGGAAGCTATTACAGAATGCAGCAGATTGTATTAATGCCAACTACACAATTTTAACATTATTATTCTATTTTGGCCAACTCACCATATCTTTAAATGGAAGAAACTCGAAGGAAATTGTAGTTCTATTCGTGTGATTGAATTGAAATGAAATTTAATTTCGGTTTCTCAATTTTTCCATTTTTTGAAATTTAATTATGGTGGATTTATTTAGTACACGTACGGGTACTACCTAGAAACATAAACACTGTATCTTTACATAAAGCATGTTTCTTAAAGTAAGTACCTCCAGAGAAATCTATCAGAAATCATTGTGTTTGTTTGCCAAAATAATATTTTCGCCTATTCATCGCGGTCTGCTTGCTGATTGTGAATACAACTGCTTCCAAGAAAAGGAGGGTATTTAAAAGAGCTGTCATAATTAGACATTAAAATGTGCCACGAAACTTTCCGTGCCCCCCACGCTTTCCGCTTCAACTTGGTCTTTCCACGTGAATTGTGGATTTCTATAATTAAGTACTAAAAATGACAATGTGCTGGCTTTGCTCTGATTAATATGTTGGTTATAATTCAACTAAATATAACGGACTCAAGACAGCGATAAGGTCCTTTCTATCTCCTCGATGGCACGGAAGTCTGTTCTGATGACGTCGAGAAGATGAGTGCTGCAGGGAATGGGGTGGTAGTGGTATATTAATGTACTTATATATGTATCTTTTACCGTCCTAAACTTGTATACTAATATCATTGTGCAAATACTTAGGGTCCAACGGTTTTCCAGTATTGTTACTATCAGCTTCTGCCGTAACTTGAGGGAATGTCGACTGCTAACAGCAATATTCCGCTGTCCCACGTTCATTAGTTCCTGACTTTGCTTCTGAATAGAATTTAATCACAAAGTATAATGTGAATTGCAAGCAATAAACGCTAGGGATATCATAGCAGCGGCATGCTTACAATTAGTACATAGAAGAGCTTTCCTACAGCAGTAAACACTTTGGACCCCCACTCCTTTTCGAAATTGGGGCCACAGATCTTGATGTAGTCAAAATATAAATCTATTTAATTATAGTTTCAGTACTACGTAGTAGCAGTAGGTAGAGAGCCAAATGAAAAAGGAGGGATGATCCAGTAACTGTGAATAATTAAAAAGGGAATTCGAACAAAGCTTCTATATACTATATCGAATAACAGAGGGAGGAGTAGCTAGAGTAATTTTCCCTTGTACTGCATACCATAGATTTATACTATATCAGGGAGATGCATGCATCTGTGAATTTTCCTTAGGTATCTTCATCACCATCCATTGCGAGTACCCCGACAGAAAACTAACTAAGCAAATTCCAGTTAAGACTCACCGAGAGAACATTCAAAATCCACAGAAATGAAAGCGAGACGAAGAAAAATGTTTCTGTTACATTTCAAATGCACTTAGGTTCGCCATGGTTCTTTGTTGGAGCAGTGAAAGGTATTGGATGGAATCTTCAAGGGGTGCACGCAACCTTTCGGCTTAACCAGGAAGTCGGTGGAACATACATAGTCGAAAGTGGGGAAAGCATGAATCAGGTCCGTTATAGTCCACGGCGTATTATGGCAGCAGGCATACTATAAAGTATGGATGCCTGCTTTCGCTCTAACTGTCAACTATAGACTACCTCCTCCACCACCGCCACGTACAATTACATACTATACTTTTGTTATAGGGCGAAAATAAATTTATAGAGCTCGTTTCAGCGATTTTCAACCTTTTGCACTACCATCTGTAATGGCATTATGGTTTGCATCCTCTCCCCATTAATAGATGAAAATAATTCAGTGAAATGTCAGATTTTCACTGGTGATTAAAACTTCCTCTAATATGTATGATATTAAAGATTTTATACGATTTTTGAAACTGTCACTACTAAATATGAATATCTAAATTATCATTGAGTAAGTATAGACAGTTTTCTGCGTATACTTCACAGTCAACAGTTATACTACATATGTATAAATAGTTCGTTGTATACCCAATTACACAACCTTACTACACAATACAGATTCGAATCACAATTCGGGAAGCGTAAATATTTACTACTTATACTTATAAGTAAAGCTACCAAGATTGATAGATTTGTTGTCATCCATTATGCAGGGCAAATAATAAAAAAGTTTTCTGATTCTTTCTATTGTACGTTACGTAGGCCGCATCAGTTCTATACCAATTCTATAGTAAGTATCTAAGGCCCTATATTTTGTCTGGAAACACGAGTAGTGTTGTGCTGTCTGCCCGGGCGAGTGGATCGATGAAATTTGCACAGTCAAGTACACAAACACAAACGTAATATGAGCCTGAAGTGCTCGGATACATTAAGTAAGCATCTACGAGAGTAAAGGTAAGCCCACGTTGGAAAACATGATAACTTGTAGCTGTATACAATCCATTTTGTTAGGCTTACAGAAATGTGCTTCGACGAAAAAAAGCTTTTAGAGGCTGCATAATGTCAATTCCTAGCTCAAATCACAAAGTTCTTCAGAATGGACTACTATAAAAGAGCTCTTTCAGACCTAATAAACATGAGCTCGCTTTATGATATTTAATATTTCCCAATTTTTTCGTTGCAGTTGCGCCATGTCAAGTGTACCAGACGAATTTTAAATGACATTACATCCTTGGAATACTTGGAAGTAATCCCCATTGTAATGATGAAGCTTACAAAAACCTTGTATCGGGTTAATACAGTATAAAATACACATATGACATTATTATTCTACCCGCTCGTATTGTAAAGTGACAAATGCACTTTGGGGAAAACGGATATTTTTCGTTTGCAGTCTAAAAAATTGCATGCCAGTGCTAGCGTAAATGATACCAAGAATGAGTACATACCGTTTCAACCTTTTCGCTGGCAATTGATTTGGGAGGGCGAAACTCTTCCGCTTCAATGATGACATCGGGGTTGACTTTCCACACTGCGAACGAGTCTCTCATGTGGCGTAGTGAATTGCGTAGGGGCATTGGCCCCATATAAATAATAGGTGAGTGTTTTAGTGCAACAAGAGAAAAGGCATCTCCAATATTGGAGAGCTCACAGTGTAGTAGTACTTCTTAGTGGTAGTAGGAAATTGTGCAAGGCTTTGAATTTTCTGATTAGAATTGTAGGAGTGGCAGGAGCTAGTTGAAATAGCTGTCGAAAAGTAATAGTTTTCTTCTCGAGCGTAGTACGAACAACGATTTGGACTGAACAACATGGTTGTTTACCAGTAAGTGTATGTATTGTAGTGCACAATGAACTAATATAATAGTGAGAGAGAGAAAGAGAGAGAGAGTGTGTGTGTGTATTTGAGTGAGTGCAGGGCAGACTAAGCCAGCTGAGAAAGCAGTGTCAATAATAAAGAAAGGCACCGAAGAAATCCAGACGAGTGAGTGAGAAAATAACAAAAGATAGTCAGTCGGACGAATGTTGTTGAAAAATTGATCAGATCAGAATTCTTAGAAAAAGGAGCACCACAGTATTGGAATGCACCACCGAGGGGATGATAAACTTTTTCATCATTTTCATGCACACTAAGAAAGACGGAGGAAAATTGTGGATTGACGATGAGCCGCCCTACCTATCTAAGAGAAAGATCACTCACAATACAAGAGCCGGGGCAGCGGTGGCAGTCCTAGACTACTTAGTAATGGAGTAGTAGAGGTAGACGAGCAGCTACAATCTCACACTCACAACTGATGTTCAGGTAGTGGTGTTTATTTCATGAGACGGAGCTTAGAGCTAAGACAAGGAACGGGAAGAGACGAACACTCAGCTCTCAACATCCCAAATGGTCCAGCCGTCTCATCTCTTCCCGGATCATATTGGTAAAACGGAAAAAAAATTCAAGAGGAATTCGATCCAGATGCGCGCAGACGTTCTTCAGGTCTTTCAGCCACAGCCAAAGCACGCTCCTATAGAGAGCAGCTAAACAGTAAAGCTTCATGAGCTCCCTTGCCAAGCCCCATACGGTCGGAGCTCACAGCACTGTCCTGTTGGTCCTTCCTTGGTTTCTAGTCCATGAGCACTTTCAAATGACTCAAACACACAGAATTTCACTCTAGAGCCGTTCCCAACGTGCACATACTTACTTAACTACTACTGTAGACTATGCACAGCATACTTATACTAGTTGACTGTTTCTCCGACTCATTCATTCATAACCGTACCACCAAGGAAATTACTATATTTGTTCAAATAAAGCAAACAGCACACACACATACAAACACAAGTCGTTCTCTTAACGCAACCATGAGTGGTTAGGGCAGGCAATGATAATAATAATAACAACATTCCTTTGTAACTTACAGCATATTAAATCCAATACAATAATATATCCGCACGAGCCAACATTCTCTTCTCTCTCATATCTACACATACCTATACATACATACATACATACATACATTGAATATCATATTAAAGTTAACTAGAAAATAGTAGTAGGAGAGTGTGGCTCTGTGGAAAAATAAGAAAACGTTGCCGAGGGATGTGGAACTGTGTGATGGCACGAAAAGAGAGAGAAAGAGTATGTAGCATGTAGCTCGGAAGAGCAGCTGATGCAAAGCTCCTCTATTTCATCACATTCACTGTTCTTTCTTATAAATATATTTACATTCCTTATGCTTCTCCTGAGGACTCTTCGGACTTTTACTGCACTGCGTACAAAGTAGGACTCCATTTTCTCTGGCCACCATTCCAAAATACATGATCTCTCTCTCTCTTATAAAGGTAAACGATTTACTTGCTCCAATGTGTTAGCAATGGCTTTGTTTCCCCATCCACTAGTATCTCTCTTCTCGGAGCAATAATAAAAACTTAGCTTAGCGTGCTCATCTGGCCTAGGCCTTCCCCACACCCCAGAAGACGAAGAAGAAGAAAAAGAAGAAGAAACTGAAGGTTTTAGATCGCTCGAGAACAAGTGGAACAACAAAGCTGTTTACTTGTCTTGTCATATGGCTCTCGCAAATAAATAAATATATATTACTTCACCAGTAGTACACTTGCACACTTGAGTAAGTGGAATGAGAACTTTTTATGGGAACAGTCACAAATATTGTAGTATTATTTCTATATCAATGAGTTGTTTGTTAGAGATAAAAAAAGTTTTTGTGATTGTATGTAGGCAAGACATAACCCCATGCCCTGGCTTGTCAGCCTGTCATTGCTCCGGGTCATCAATATATATTTATCGCGCAAGTCATTTTTCAAAGAATAAACATTTCGTAATCATGTTCCGAGCAGACTTCATTATCCGATCTCACCATAACTCACTATTACTTTGCTGTTTTCATCAGTACATATAAGAAATTTGAAAAAGTTTCAACATTTAGAAACTTTATATAATAATGGCAAAGTGATAGTTTTTCACAGGTTTAGTTTATTACTGACTAAAAAACTTTCCTCCATAATTCTTTCTGCATTCGACATTCGGAAGTTTTGAAGTGTGTATCAAACAAATGGTGTCGAAAAGGAACTTCTTTGAGACCTGCACGAATGAGAATTAATTAAAATGAATGAGAGCCATTTCAACCGTACAGGATGGATCATACGAAAACTGGGGAAGTCATCAATGCGAAAATAGACTCATATTAATGTGTGTGTGGTTTTAGGTAGTAATGAGCTCATTGTCCCGCAAGGAAAAAGTTTTCTGTTAAAAATAGAGTTCCTCCTCCCACGTTGGCCGCTATAGCCCAGTACGTACGTCTTTATTGCAGCACACAGTTGATTGACGTTATTCGGGAAAACCCCCTTAAATTTTAAGACTCCTTTCATGCAGTATCTCACTCACAGATGTAATATATATTCTAGTTTTTATTTGGGTGTAACGTTTCCTCTCATGAAATAGTTAGATGATCGATGAATTTCATTCAACAACAGAACACATATATATGGTGCAACATTTAACATCTCTACACTTTTACTATTTGATGTGACTTGGCCCACCACTACCCACCTCCACCAGAGACCAGAGAGAGAGAGTGAGTGACGCACGAGCTTTCTCCCTTACGAACTTGTAATGTCTCCTGCTAAACGAGCAGTTTAAGTCCTAAACTATGTTCTAGTAGTATGGCTTAATGGTGCACACAGTGGGAGCTAACTTCGTGTCTGTCGTGGATAAAACGAAATGTTTGTCCACGCTGACACTCATAATTCCATACGGCGAAAGGTAAGTAGTGTTATAAAATGTGTATGCAATATGCAATGTAACTTTGAGTAAGCTTAAGCTACGCTCTTCTGAACCGAGTCAGTGCTCAGTAGACAAAGAGCCGATAACATGAACTGTACATACATGGAAACTACATGAATTCAAACCGCACACACTGTTATCCGCAACAACACGCTGTTAGTTAGGTAGGCAGTTCCAAACTGTAAGTACTTTAATCTAAAATATGTGACTAGACTCTCGGCTATCTAACCATGTACTTATTGTTTGGTGCATAATAGTATCAGCCATTATCACAGTAATACAGTACCTAAGTCTAAATCCCAAAAACTTTCCAAGCTCTAGTATTAATGCTACATTAGCTACTCGACCGGCTGCAGCAAAACTAAATACAAATCTCTATGGAGTTTCCACAAACGTGAAATTACAGATATCCGGAGAAGGGAATTGCACAATGTAAATAGTATTAAACTTTTTCTTGCATACGTAATTGCAATCAGCAGTGCAATCAGGTTGATAGTACGCGTGAGGAACCCAAATTTCTATGCAGCACACTTCCGTATATTTTACACACCAACCTACAAATTGGGTTTACTGGAAACCGTATTGTCAGTTAGAACTGGGAGATGCAAAGGTGGATAAGGAAGAAAAACGCGATTGCATTCATGACAAGAATTAAGTGCAATCTTTATTATGTTTCCTTCACATGATTATTTGTGTGTTGGGTTAGTCCTTTTGTTGGCCAATATCTGCATAGCACGAAATGCAGAATTTTAAAAATACATTGTACTGTAGTAAAGGGAAAATCTCCCTCCGCTGTTCCTGACTAGTTTTGCAGTCACGAGCAAAAACGAGCAGGCACCCGAACAGCATATGCCAATTCCTACTTTGACTCACCGTAATAAGTAAGTAGTCAAGTAATGAATTCTGGGGAACCGTTCAGAAGAAAACAACACAGACAGAGAGCAGATCCCAATAATAACAGAAGGAAGAAGCGGTAGGAATACAAGAAGGGAAAAAAATCAACACTCTCTTCTCTACTACAAATACATGCATGCATATAGTCTATGAAGACTTATGTATATACATGTAAGTTCCTGCCTGGGGCAGCCGGCGCTCCAGTTCTTCTTCGCTCAGTTGGCATTGTTCATATCGTATGTCAAGCAAAAACTCTACGACTATAATACGTTATATGGCTGAAAGCCGACAAGCACAGAATTGACTGCTCTGCGTGCAAAAAACGAACGCGAACTTGACTTGAACTGACTTGAGTACATTATTAGAATGCAAACACACAGTCAGCCATCTGTCCAAATGAAATTCATGAGTAGACATTTGAAACTCGATAAAACACAGACATCCTGCGGTAAAAGGATTTTTTCATAGAGAGCTCTGCGGTGTATGGGAAACCGGAAATTTTGCGAATTGTCGCTGGAAGATTTGACACAGTTCAGTAAGTTGGCTGAGGACCTTGACTCCCAAACTTACGAAGAAAACCCAAAACAGCATTCCTCTTGCAAATATAAGACAATACAAATAGTACAATTATCCGTCTGTGAAAGGAGTTAATGGATCACGCCATAAATCCATTGACCAAGCAAAAAAGTATTCTCAATGTTCTTTGGAAACTGCTCACGGATCGTTTTTGGTTCAACCTTTACAGCTAAAACTTTACTATGCTACTTATACATACTTTTTGTTGTGTGTTACACGACAAACATAAGGTTAACCTGTACTGTGTACAGAGGGAGAAATACAGCAACTATAAGTAACCATTCTGCTTACACTTGTCCAAATCGATATTTCCACAGGGTATACCTATAAAATTTCTATTTCTATTTGCCATTATATAAAAGTATTCAGTAGCATATTTATACATGTTGAGGCTTTTTCGCAACATATTTATGTGTATAGCTCAGGCTTAGATGAGTAATCCTTTCAAATGGCAATGGCAGTGGTCGCCAATAAAGCAGGGAAACGACTCTTTACCACGCCAACAACCAAACTATTATACCAAATATTTTCTTTCGAGGAATATATAGTATGAGTAATATAAAGATAACTACATGTCATATTTGTATTTTATATAGTGTGTGTGTGACTGCAACGTTTAATTATGCAAACTTGCAAATTCCTCTGTCCCATGTGGAATTGCATGGGATAAGAGTGGCACAGAGTCGTGACTGTGATCTAATTCTGAGGGAAATGTTTTACCAGGAATGCTTGACATGTACATTTTGTACATTCATATTTACTATTGCGAAATGAAACCGATAATGTTGTATGTTATTGTATTACCCAAGTGTACATTTACAGAAACGCACGATTATCCAAAGGGAAAAGACTACTGAAACGGGTCGGGGCCACCTGATACATACAAATAGCAGGAGGAAAACTGGCTTTGATTGGGATTGATTAAAGAGATTTAGAGCAGCGTTTGTCGGATGTTCTTCGATGAGACCTTCTGCAGAAATTTAATGTTTCTGCACACATCACTGATTTTGTAGCAATGGCATTAACTGAAATCAACGTTCACATCCTTTTTCACGCATACATTGATTAACACTTGTGCAGTGTTCGCAATTTTCAAAGCATACTCTCAGTCAGTCCTATTGACGTTAATGTTGAATGATTACTGATAGGAACGGGATAAAAGGTGAAAGCTACTTTCACTTCTTGCTTATAAGATCTTTCGTAACTCTAATGAGCATACGAAACATTGAAAAATAATTATTCTTGACATTTTGAGATTGAAAAAAATTGATTTTTCTGATTCACTAATTTAGTCTGACAGGCACTAACAATAAGTAAATACTAAGCAGTCAGCAGATAATAATTCGTCATGACAAGAAAAGGTGGGATATAATTTCATTATCGGCATTCGAGACATTTTTCAACCAGAATTTCCCAAGAGAATGAGCAATGGACTGAATGCCATTAGTTCTCGATAATATGTTTCTGCTTGAACGGAATGAAGGGAATGTCGCAGTGGGCGAATCGCTTGTCGACCGGAATCAATATTATTGGGATTCCTATACGTGGTAAAATTACCAGGCGAGGAAAGTTTTGTTTGAAAGTACATTCACATGTGAAGGACTAAAAGTATGTTGCGTACCATGTGCTTACTACTGCTTACTGCATTATCTACTCGTATTAAATATTATTATCATTCCCACTGTCAGAAGTGCACATTTTATAGTATGTCTGCAAATGTACTGTAATACAGCGCTCTATACTTATAAGAGGACTTATTAAATATATAGGGAATGTATAAACGGAACTAACCTGTCCATCGCCCTTTGATGGAGAATGCAACACAATTTGGTCAATCTCATTATCCATTTGCGCACAACGGAAGGAATTTCTTGCAGAGCCCGCACCCCATATTTTTTTATTGTCAAACGAAGGCGTGCTACAATTATTACAAGGTGATACGGGCACAGTGTCTCTACTGCTGGACTTTCTGCTAGATTTAGAATCATTGTTTTGAGCACCATGATGATGATGAGGACTTTTTGAGCTTAGGACACCAAAGTCTGCACTAACGGTTCTCGGAGGTGCATTAAGATAATATATAGCATTAATAGCTTCTCTGGCTAAAGATTTTCTACGCGGACGTTCTTGGCCTGGACCAAGTGTCGGAGTAGTTAATCTATTTGACTCTGACACTTGCGGGTATAAAAACTCTGTATGAGGGTGATGGTGCTCCACAGATCCTTTCGGAGACACACTGGCTGCCTCATTACGATTATTCGCCTCCTCCACTGGATCACCGTCACAGTCACTAGTGACAGTGACAACTTGAGGCGGAATTGGTAAGGCAAGACGAATATTGCTTTTGTTTCCGAACCACGACGGAGCCTTGGGCCGTGGACTCTTTTGAGCTTGTGACGAAGAAGAAAGACATTCGGCCAATGCACTACGCGCCGCTGGATTATCTTCAGAGTTATTTGAGGACGGTATTAACGCCACACTTTCCGACGGGTCCGTGTGATCCATTGAGCTGAACAATGTGGAGGCTCCCGATTTGCTTCTCTTCATCTCACTGATTTGCAAGGATTGCGAAAAATTCACTATACCAATCGACTCTCACATGTCCATAAAAGGAAATAAAGGATTGTAAGCACTGTGCTGTATGCTGTCGCCTTTCCCCAAAAATACAGCCACTGCCATCATCTGCCACTACTACACAGCTAACTGAGACCACGCTAATTCCTTGTGAATAGTAACAAACGTACTACATTGCACACAAAAAAAAACATGTGATATGGAAAAAACGGAAAGTTTCCTAGTAGATAGCACACACTATATACATCCGAAAACACAATGGCCAGGTGGTGACATTGAATGAGCTGGGAAAGCAGTGAGCAAAGGGAATTGATTGGGCCGCTCCGTTTCCACGTCAAGTACTACAACAACGGTTGACAGAGTCCCACAACTGTGCTGACCTCAAATTCCAAATCGATGATGTTACACATATAGACGCTACACAGACTCCACCACACGGTCGTTTGATCTCACAACCACCGCACCAGCAGCACAACAAAACTAGTAACTGCACAATCACTACTACCCATTTTCTTTGTTTGCCTCACCGCAGACGACAACCTTCATTCAGTTGGAGCAGCAATCTTAATTGATAGAACTCGGTGAAAACAATATAAACCCATACACACTTTCATTGATTAGCTATAGTAGCTACTGGTTAAAAGGGGTGGCTGATTGTGTTTCGGAGAATTGTGTATCCGTCTCGATGGCATTCCAGTCAACTCAAATGACAATAAGAAACTAAATAGAAGTGACTGAACGTGACTCCAGTAAACCTGGCCAGCTTATTTATACAGTCAGTTCAGGTGTTCCTGCACGTACTACCAAACGTACAGCGTATTTCTATGTCTACTGTTAGTTCGACAATATATTACTATATATACATAATATGCTGATAATGAACCAGGAGGGAAACTAAGCTAGCTAGCATTTAAAAACACCTGTTCTCTCCCCTAGCACACAGTTTGCAGATCGTTTACACTGGCCAGTTGTAGTACAGACTGCCACTGTACTTTCGACACTAATCTTGATTGTAAACCAAGTTGGCCAGTGCAAAATACAATACTATCTATATATACGGGTAATTTCGCCAACGTCCACTTTCTGCACTGCTACCTCTGCGCAAAATATCCACTACTCCACCACCTGGACTGGTTATTTTTCCACTCTGGCGATTGCAAGCACACTCTATGTATGTATGTACATATTACACACGATACTACTGATTCCTTCCTTTCATTCTGAGATAGATATTGTGGTCAATCGTAAGCTTTTGCAAAGTTTGGCGAACACCACTCAAGTACACAGCAAGTCCGGCTGAATGTGAATGATCTATTATTTAAAGGCTACATAACCACAATGTTCTACTGTACTCGAATAGTAACACACCGAAAAGTCGGCTAGACGGTAGAGTTGAGCGAAACCCTCTCCCCTTCTTTTGCCATTTTCTCGTGGTAGTATTTATTCGCAGAGGTATTACCCCGCAAGGTAGGAACATTACCTAACCTACTAAATCAACTTCGAAAAGTGCTACAGGAGAACGAACCAGCCGCAAAGTCTGATGGTTGAAAGTAATAAAAGGAGAGAGAGAAAGAGAGAAAGTTGATTCAATGACTCGTTTCAGTTCCAGAATCATTTTTACCACCTTATGTAACATTTTGAGCATCACATCTTCTGACACTATATCACTTTTATCAACAAGTGTCCCACAATATATTTCTGTTTGTATCCTTTCAGTCATTGCTAATGCATACCGCTGCATTTGGTGTAGTTTTCTTAACTTTGGCATAAGTACCCATGGAAAACATCTGGTTGCATTCTTAGTTGCATTGTAAGGCCCAAGTTTTATTCTGTAAAACCTTGCCCAATATCAAAAGAAAAACAAATTGTTCATAATTCAATGAATCAATAGGATTTATTTTAGCTCCTAGGACGAGACAAGGTTTAACTGTGCATATCAGCATTTAAGTTAGATGTTACGCTTTCACGTACATACTTACACAATATGAACAAAGTACATTCTTCAAAGTTGTCATTGAGAGCAGAAGAACAATAGAAAATATATCAGCGCATGGCGAAGGTTGTGTCGAGCAGAATGACAGCTCCGTTAATTTTTCAATAGACGCCAGTAGACAGAAAACTACTGCATACTGAACTCGAATTGACACTGCAAGCAACGTAATGGGACAGACAATTCGTCTTAATAATACAAAAGTGCTTGGAAGAGAATAATCGCTGAGTGAGCCCACTACTAAAACCAAATTTTGCCAAAGTGCTTAGAATAGTGAGAGAGATAGAGGATTTAACTTTACAGATAGTCCTCAGTTCCTAGTGACACACCATAAGTTTATCTTTTTAAGGACCCCTTCCAACACCATGCTTATTACATAGGTAATTGTAGTTGGAGCAACTATTTAGCCGTTTGGCTAAGTGCTGGGAAAAGAGGTGCTGGCTGTAGAATGAGCTCAACTGCCACATAGAATTAAATTTTGGAACGGTTCCTACTTTTAAATCTTTTAGTTATTTGATCATTTATCGTCTGCACTAAGTTTTAAATGGCCATCTGAGCATCTCGTCTGGATGGCGGGACAACTGCGCCAACCTTTAGAAAATTGCATTCGAAAAGAGTTCCACAGTGTGTAGTCAAGGTGAAAAGTGTAACACTTTCTACTACTCGTTTGCATGCACCCAGCTACCGTAGCCAAAATGCGTCCATTTCTCCAGAGAGAGTTAGGAGAGAGTGAGAGCGAATGCGATTTCACGAAGTTGACATTAGATTAGATTGGTAGGAAAATCTTCCAATATTGTCTGTGTCTACCCATTAGGCACGTACTGCCACGAAAGGCTGCATGCATATAGATAGACACGTTTCTTGTTACCAACACAAATGCCCACACAAAGTTCTTGAGTAGCTAAAACAGGTTATTACCATTTCCTGGCTACAATATGTGCATACATAAATTAGATGGAAGTCGAGTGTATATTGGTAGCTCATAAAGGAAATGCTTAGCTCTAGTTGTACTTAGTTTACGCATAGGAACACATTAAGTTACATATGAGAATAGTGAATATGTACATACAAGCTTAAGCATATAGTTCCACAGGGTAGAATACATATTGAATAAATATTGGTATTCCCCACTTTGTTATGTTCTCCAGTGATCGACATGCATGCAAGCCTTGTCTTATGTATGTCTATTAAAGAATACGAGATGTAGTGAAGTCATTTGGTAGCATTCATAAATAAAAGAGTAGATATTATTAAGAAAGTGGTAGTGTGTACTAGATGTGTAGCCATCACTGCTTAATGTCTACACCATCGTACGTAGTGTTTGTATACTATGGATAAAATGGATTAAAGAGAGGAAGAGAAACAGCTAACTAAACACTAATAACAGGCACACAACCTATTAGACAAGATAAGTGTTTTCGGAAGTCGAAATTGGGTTGGATGCCATAACGCTTCAATAAGTACAACACTATTCAACCAAAAACGTTATATGTATAACATTAGTTACTATCGAATGCATGTATATAATAGGTGAGTAAGGGAATAAGATGGGTGAGTGCCTTATAGTTACATAGAGTAGTGAACATGAGAAGTACCGCACATGTATTTAATGTGCACTGTATGTTCGGAGTTTGGGTTTTGTAGCTGTTCATATACAGTTTGTAGTTTAGTGGCAAGTTTCTAGACTTTCGCTGTTCGTTCAGTTGAACTGTATTTGCAGGAAGCTGCTGGCCATGCCAGCCATGAAGGGGAAACAGTGTGAGAGAACCATGAACAATTGCTTTGTGTAAGAAATAAGTCAATGGAGGGCGTACCTGAGCTACTTTTTCGGTGACTTTCACTTGGAGGAATTTCCCGGAGCCGTTCTCTTGAATTGACATCTGAAAATAAAAACCAGAGTCAACTATTCAATTAATAAGACACAATTGTGCACAAGTTAATTGAAGAGAAGAGCACAAAGGCTGGAACTTGATTGATTTACGAGCAACGAGATCTACACTTTGCAATTGAATAGGGTTTAACCTACCTTGTACCTCGAAAGACCTTCTTGATGAGTCAAATTGCTTAGCGAAGGAGAATTTTTCTCCCTTGTTCGTTCACGAGGATCCACCATCGAGATTCGATGTCTGGCCAAATCGGAATCAGAATTGGACACGGTTGGAAATCCTTTCTTTTCGGTCGCCTGACTCTTCTTGGCTGCAGTATCAGCAAAGGCATTGTTAATTCTACTGTAAGACCATTGTACATTAATATATGACTCACACTTCAACTTCATTTCTGCTCTTTTCACTGCATTGTGTGATAGATACACTCGGATAAGATATTGCCAATTTTCAAAGAATTACACTTACCCCTACATGTACTCTGTAGGACGATTTCATATGTGAGAGATTGGCAGAGTAATAAATCGTAGAAGTTAAAGTGAAATGCGGCATTTGATTGGTGATTGGAGAAGATGTTCATAATGTTCTTTCATTGACAATTTGGTTGTGCGTAGATAGATAGTATTTATCGTAATGTTACTTTAACAGTCAACTCTATTGTTTGCGATTGGGATACACATGCACCACAGCAAATTCGAATAGTAGCCTCTGATACGATTATACTGATATTTGTTTGAAAAGAAATTAAAATTGAAAAACCTACAATAAAAATTCTTGTCAGCGTGTTCTTGCAACAACACCAGGTTAACGTTTTTGTACCTACCTTTGTGATTTCTTATCTGTTACTGATTTCACTATCGCCTTAAGTATTTCAAGCGTTAATGGGCTGAAGTTGGTGAAAGCTGCTTCCAATACTTTCTACATGTACGTGTTTCGTGTAGAAAGGCAACTCTTTCTCTTGTTTAGAGAAGAGGGTTTGAGCACTCAAAAAGTGTAAGTAATCAGTTGTGTTAAACATGCCCACAAACCTAATCATGAAGATAATTTGGAAATGTTTAAGAAAATAGTAATTTGCCTATCCATTTGTACGAAAGTGAGATATAGTTAATGTTAATGTACATACACAGGCCCTCCCAACGAGACAAGATTTGAAACTACACTATACATATGCTCTGCCCTTTTTTATTCAGCTTGTGATACCGTATACCTTTCTTATTTGTTACAATTAATTGCATAATCGATATATAAATATTACGTGTACAATCTAATTAAATCCCAGTAATGACAATTATAAACAAAGTTATAAGACAAATCTACAATTAACTGTCCCAACGAATAGTCAGATTATTAGTATATATCAATACGAATGAATGGCAAGAGAACAAAACCTCGGCCTTCGAAAAATATTTTATTGGAATATTATTCTACCCTGTAGGCTTAAATATAATATTAGAGCAAATACTTACTTATACAATGTGAAATAAATAGCAAAATATTTTTTTCAAAGTGCAAATTTTTTGGACATGAAACAAAATCTGGAAATTACACGATCCAATTCTCAAAATCAACAATATTTTTTTAAAGGTTAAATAAATATCCGAGGTCTGTAATAGTATTAACATTCACCGCGGATGAATGAATAATTGTTGGGTCATTTTCCTACATATAGTCAGGGTGTGCAGGAGTGGGTTTTTGGGTTTGGGTTTTTCATGGGTTTTTGACCAAAAACCCGACCCATAAAAAGGAAAAACCCGACCCAATGGGTTTTTGGGTTTTTCCTCAAACCAAAA
>JABASC010002704.1:0-16560 GCA_019776185.1 Plutomurus gul
AGAAATCACAAATCTATGAAAATTATATCGGAGATACCAAATTGTTTCCACTTTCTTGTGCAATAGAAATAGATAATGTAGAGAGTCCAGAAGCTTGATTTGATTTTTGTATTTCTGTATGTAGAGTTTAGTTCTTCATGTGACAGCATCCAAATTGAAATTTCTGGAGGTAGCGGAATATATGGAACTGAAAAAAACTGATGCCCGCGGTTTATTAAGAGACTTCACTGTAGCTGACCTAGACAACTTCCTTCATGGTGATATACATTTAGATAACCTGTTGACCACTGCTGAAAAGCAAATGATAGTCGTGCAAGAACTAGAAAATATTCGTGCTTTGCCCGGTGAAATTATTCCAGGGTACCCCACAACGAATCTATTCACTGGACAATCTATTTGTAAGATATTAATTTGAAATCTGGTGAATGACTACCTAAGCTGTTAAAATTCATATTTGACTTTATGTTTTTAGTTCAAGTTTACCTAACTGACGGTCTAATAACTACGTATTACCCACTTCATGATGAAGAAGAACTGAAAAAATTAGGAGCCAAATGGTACTGGGCTCTCTTTCAAGCTCAACCTTTTGGTAAGACAAAAAAGTTCATACATTTCACACAAAATAACGTTGTATGCAAAGTTTACTGCTACCTTGGGATTAAATGTTTGTTTTTGTACATGCAGAAGAAATTCGTCAGTATTTCGGGGAAGCCATCGCTTTGTACTTTTCCTTCCTGGGTTTCTATACGACATCACTGTTTGCTCCAGCGCTATTAGGTCTTCTCCATTTTTTCTTCCCAGAATCGGCATCTCACCATAGTTTAGTATTTTTCTGTATTTTCAATCTTCTCTGGGTGACAATATTTTTGGAGGTATGGAAAAGAAAATGTTCCGAATTGGCCTACATTTGGGGGACATTAAGAATGACAAAATGGGAGGAACCCCGTTCAAACCACAGAGGGAAGATGTTTGTTGACCCTGTCACCGGTCGATATCAACCAAAATACCCCTGGTGGAAAACATTTGTCAAGGTATACATACATATATAATTATTGAATCCAACCAATCTGAAAGATATTTTGTTGATGGTTACATTTCAACGATAAAATTCTCTGACGGTATGTAGGTGTACCTTGTGTCTTATCCTACCGTATTCATTTGTTTACTTGGTGCTTTCTGGATTATGTGCTACTCCTTTTGGGTTGAAGAGATGCTGATGGATTCACAACATCGACACGGCTCAAAAGCCGCAGGATTTCTTGTATTACTTCCCAGTATTGTCTACGCAGCTCTTGTCTGGATCATGAACTTTTACTACCGGAAACTTGCAGAAATTTTAACTGAATGGGGTATGATAAATCAGGATCCATTTTCCACAAAATTATTCATTTATGAAATTATCAAGCATTTTTTTAAATTATTTTTAGAAAATCATCGAACTCAATCACAATTCGAACGACATCGAGTAACGAAATTGGTCCTTTTCGAGTTCGTTAACAATTTCATGTCGCTCTTTTACATCGCATTTTATATACAAGATTTCGAGATGTTGAAATATGTACGTAATGCATAGTATGCTTTACTTATATTCTATCAGTGTTCCGAATTTACATACCACCCAAGTTTCATTTCTACTACCCACCTGGTAAAAGTGTACGAATAATATATAATTAAAGAGATCTCAAAATCTATGGCTACAAAGTGTAGAGAATCCTTATCCAATAAGTTGGTTCAACGAATACAAATGGCAGAATATTTTGCCACTTTTTTGTACATATGAAAGCACGGTGGAACGGTGGAACGAAACAAATTAAATATAAACTGATAACGTTATGTAAAATTATATTTTACCATTTTTACTGCTTATAATGTAAAATCTATTGTGTATTTTTACATTTTCCATTTCTATTTACTACCAATTTTTACCAGGTATTAATACCACTCGGAACACTGATTCTCATTTTGTGTGTAGTTCAATCAAGAATTTTAGTGTTCTCTATTTAAACCAAACAAATATTTATTATTACAGCAAGTAACGGTGATGCTGATAATTCTCCAAGCTATTAACCATTTTCAAGAAGCATTACTTCCTCTAGTCATCAGAAAGGGATACGTTGCGGTAGGGCTGTTTTATATGTAATGCCATAATTTATTTTTGAAAGCTGATTGTTAGTATGAGAAATTGTGAAAATTTAGGCAGGACAGTACTTAACGAAAAAGTTCCCCTCCATATTTGGAAGTGAAGAAGCTAAAGTAACAATTGACAACAATAATCGCAATGCCTCATTAGAAACAGTTTCGGACAGCATTTGGTCACCCACAGCTCTGGGGGTACAAACGCTGGAAGCGAATGATCCAAGAATTGAAGTTTCAAAGATGGAAGGGGAAATGGATCCATACGAAGTGCGTTGTTTTATGAAGACCATTCGAATTACAATATAAGGAATGATAACATCAACGGACAAATTGTACTGAAAAAAGTCTACGTGCTCTTTCTGTTTTTAAAGGGAACCTTTGATGACTATTTGGAAATGTTCATTCAATTTGGATATGTATTTCTTTTCTCGGCTGTTTACCCCTTAGCGGCTTTTTGGGCAATCGTTAACAATTTTCTTGAGATTAGAGCTGACGCATTCAAGGTACATATTACATTTAAAACTCACTTTTTTAATTTAATACAGTTTTTCCTTAATTTATTTTTTAGCTTTGCAAAGTATTTAAGCGACCACTGGCTAGACGAGTAAAGGATATTGGCGCCTGGCAGGTATAAAACATAATCAATTTTTCTTAAAAATTAAAATTAGTTTAATTAGATGAAACCATCTTTTTATTACATCATCAAACATCGTGTCATCAATTCATCATGCTTTTCATCATTATACTACTGCAGATTGCGTTTGAATTAATGGGAGCCATTGCGGCCATGACCAATTGTGCTCTGCTCTGTTTGTCACCAAATTTACGTGCCATGGCCCCAAGTTTAAGTACAGCTGAATGGTTACTTCTATTCGTAGTTATTGAACACTTCCTTCTGGCTGTAAAATTGGGTTTGAGACAACTTATTCCTGATAGTCCATATTGGGTGAAAATGGCCTTAGCAAGACTGGAGTACATTTATTTTTTAATTCTATAAATCTTTTAGTTTCCTTACTTTTAATCCAAAGTTTTAAGTTAAAGAAAACTACAAGTTATTAATAAAAAATGTAAATAGATATTCTGACAAAGATTAATGTAAGGGGGTAGCCCATAAGTAAAGAGACTAGAGAGATTCTAATTCCAACATACAGTATTTAGTTTATTTCGGTTTGCTAATTAATTTCTCCTCTGTAGTGTTTTCTTTTACATTATAACTTAAATTTGCTCGTTGCTTCAAAATTTGAGGTGCGTTTAGTGGCTCTACTCATATACTCAACAGGAAATCAATGCGGTAATGACTCCACCAAACCAAATATTTCTTGCAGAATTTGGTCTGGAAACCATTTTCTTGAACTGTAATTTACTTCATTACGAGTTACGAGTTCTCAATTGGAAATATTTGCGAAGGGAAGAGCTCCACAGACCTGTGATAACGAAACATGAACGAAGTGAATGAAAACGAACAGAAACTAATGTCGTAAAGATTTTTGTACAATATTTTACACCCTGTCGTCACCAGTGGTTATGGTATATCTTAGGGATGACAATTTTGAGACAAATCTAATCACTGACGATTGTACTTTGACGATCACATACGACCCTTTCAGTGCAATTTCGATGTAGAAGGATCCTGTGGCCCTTTTACTTTGCAGAATACATCATTTGTAACGGTTTTATTCATATGTCTATCCCTGGTGATTAAATATATCTAAAGATCTGCAAACTGTATTTGTTTAGACTATTAAAAGGGATTTCAGAAAATATCAAAGACAGGCTCGTGCGTCCAATTATTTAACAGTTGCAGCTTGGTAATTAGTCTCTTTACTCGGGGGCCACCTCCTTAATTCTTTCTTTTTATAATTTTTATAAAAATTATAAAGTAATATTTATTTTCCTTTTAATAACTGAAGTTTTAAGATAAAATCTAATTTTACAAATAATTTTCAATAATAAAAAATTATCGCTCTATATTTAGGTACCAGTCACGTCAGGCTCTAAAGAATGAGGTAATCATTATTAGTATCCGCTGTAAACAAATAAATTTTGAACGAAATTGTCAACTAATGCCTTTCCTGGACTTCATTCTATAGCAAGCATTTAAATCCAGACGTCAGCTTACCCGACGCTTCAAAACAATGCACGCTGTTCGCAAGAAGTCGTCCTCTGGTTCTACTCAACTAACAGTTCCCTCAAACAGTTCTGTAGGCAACACATCTAATATTAAAAGACGGATACGGCCAACTGAATTTTAACCAAATAAATTATGTGTAGATTGTTCATTTTTTGGAAAGTAATGCATGTAGAAAAATTCAGTACAATTAACATTTCAATATATGTAGATATATAAGTATACGGTTACCATTATTGGTTATGATAAGGATCAGTAAATCTAAACTAACCAAGTATGACAATATAATTGGTATCTAGCAAATGACTGCCTTCAAAAGAAATCAAAGAAGTATTATTATCAACGAAAGAATTTTCACTTGGTGTTCGTCGAAAAATCAAGGATCGTTTGGAAATCTAGTCTTCTGGCTTATACAATGAAACGAGATGTGTGCATTGCATACAAGTATATTAAATATTAAATTTAACCATAGATGTAGACTATAAATAAACAGAACTCTTAATACATGAAATTACCTGTACATACTATGTACATCTTACTTGAATGTGTTATACGAGGATTCTACTTACGAATGATAATCAATCGTTTTCAAAACTGCGTTAAATATTAACAAGCAAACACAACGAATGATGTGAGTACATCGATACATTTTACATTATATCTGTACGTTCTTGTCCGAAAACAGAAAAACCTGCTTCTATGTAAATATTTTAAAGTCGTGCAATTGTGAAAACCATCAAAACTTTCTAAATTAATGATGCGTGCGAAAACAAAGATTCGAGGATTTTTAGAAAAATTGTCGTTATTCGGGCGGCCATCTTTTAATTTCCCCAAATCATTTACCATTCTAAAAATTGTATACATACAACAATGAAAAAAACCAAATTTATTTTCAGGCGACCGTTCTTTCTCGAGTCACCATTTTGTCTTCACTAATTGCACAAAATTGCGTGTAAATACATAATTTTTTCGTACGATTTCTAGAAGCCAATGATGCTGAATTAGTAACTGGGTGTCGGGTGTGCTCACACAGCATTTACTTATAACTTATAACAGAATTGTCAAATGCAGTGGCGTAACCACAGGAGGACAAAGGTGGAAATTTTTGCCAAATCGATACTATTTTGAGATTTTCAGGGAGGACAAGCCCATTTTGGGGGATGATGTCTCCCCGTGGTCCTGGTCAAATGTATATGTAATGTTAGTTACTCGTACTCTTGACATTGTACAAAAGATTACATAGTGACGCAACTCAAAATTGAAAGTACGCTTACAAGTAGCTGCACCATTGTACATACAGATACAAGATGTAATAACATATTATACAAAATAAAAATACTCGAAAATGACTATAATAGAACGGAATGATAATCGTGTTGCATTTTATTGAGCATTATTGCAATATGATTTCCAATTATAGTTGTGAATATTTAACTAATTTTATATGAAGTTAAATATTATATGAAACGAAATAACCATATGTACAATTTGAGAAGTGCCAGGAGGAGCCCGCCCTCAATCCAATAGATCCATCAAGTTCATATAATTACTATGTATATTTGATGAGGTTCCACTACAGGGATGAAAATACTCTTTGATGAAAGTGACGTTGACGTTACAAACATGCCATGCTATTCTTATTCTGTAAAGAGTAAGAGTAACGGCGTAGGGGCAGTATACACAAAGACTACGGAGATGAAAGAAATAATATAATTGTAAATAATTGCATTTTGTACATAATAATTATATTTCTGTCAAATACCAAAAAATTCGTCCATTGAGTAATTAGTTTTTCTTATGTAAGCAATAGACACAAAACATGTTCAATTAATTCGGTGTCTTGTCAATGACACTATTTAAGTACGGCATTAACTGCAATACCTATATACGGTCTAGTCAATAAGAAGAGTAACAAATTGTCTATCGTACTATAACTGTACGGTTAAATAAGAAACATTAACAATTTGAAGTTTGAAAAAAATATTAAGTCAAAAAACAAAATTCATGAGATGTAGATCGCAGCTGGCATAATCCTAATATTCCATTATACATATTATAATATTTATATTTATAACGATCGAAACATTAGTTTGTTTAATATTCCAAAATAGCATCATTTGTGTCATTTTTCTTGTTTGATGCAGGGGTTTGGGGTGCCATAGGTTCTGCATTAGTTTTCTCTGTTGAAGGTGTTGCTGTAGGTGAGTTACTGTTTATATTTACAGTCGCAGTATTGACAGCTGCAATATTGGGCGGTGAAGATAACGGTACAGAAATTACCTGGGATGTGCGCGCAGCGGTAACTGCGCTTTTTAAGAGGGCAGAAGCAGTAGCTGCGGTGGCAGCAGTAGTTGTTGTGCCAACAGGAGATGATGTAGCAGGAGCAATTGGTCTTAGAGGTCTAACGACATTGTTAACAAACGTTGATCCAGGAGAAACTATATAGCGAATACCCCCTGCATTTTGAGCAAACACTATTGGACGCATTCCAGCAACCCCTACCCCTACTGGTCTTACCATCGTTGCATTCGCAACTGCATTGCGTGAGCTTAAAACATAGTTTCCTGAAGCATCTTTGCGGTAAACCGTTCGAATTTGGCTACGAGGATTTAAAAGAGCAGAACCAGGTGGCATACTCTGAAGATACTGTGCAGCAGTCTGACCAGGAGGTAAACGTATGATTCTGGTTGTTGGTAATATAACTTGAGGGACAGCTTCCTTCCTTTCCTTCATTTTCTTATCTTCTTCTTCCAAAGCCGGGGAGTAGTGGCTGGACACAATATGCTCAAATTGAGCCCGCACCGGGGCTATTTCCGAGTTGGGACAAAAGGGGCAGGCAATTCCCACAATGTTCCGTCGATGACAATTTACCATGTGTTTGCTAAAATTCGATCGAGAAATGCATGTGTAAAGGCATAGCATACAGCGAATAAGCTTCTTCTCTGCATAACAAACTTGAACCTCACTTATTTTCGTATGTGTCTTTGAACAAACTGCACACTTTAGCAATTCTTTGGCTATTTCTACTGACGTCTCTGTAGACGCTGCAGTATTCTTGCATGAATGCACATGGCTGGTCAAGGTAGCAGAGTCGCCAAAAGCTTGAAGACATCGACTGCATCGATATTTTGGATCAATTATTGTTGGGTGGACAATTTCTATGTGACATTCCAGCAAATGTTGTCGCAAATTGATTCTCGCCTCAAATATTTTGTTACACAATCCACATTTTATGACTTCATTTTGCAAAGGACTGAAACGCACATCGATGAACGCGTTCTCCGACTGAAGAAGAGGTGAACACTTTCTGTGATGTTCATCACAATTCTTAAAATAGATTAATTCGCATTGTTTACATTTGTGTACTCTCTTCGAAAAAATCTTTCTGCGCTGAGATTCCTTGTCCTCCCTCTCTATAGAATGCTCGATCATCATATGTTGTCGATATTTACTGTCATAGGATAGCGGAAAAGCACGACCACAGATTTCACATCCCAAAAGCCAGAAGCCGTCTAATTTTGCAACATTTCCCCCCACGGCATTGTCAGATTTTGAATATTTTTCTTCACCATTTGGAGTTGTTGCTTCTCCCGAGCTTGATGCAGAATTTAGCTTTGAAACAAATGTTGTAACAGCTCCTTGTGTGCTCATTATTTGAGGAACATCGTCATCGTCCGCACTTTCATTTAAATTTGGAATTTTTGCAGAGACATTGCCTCCAAGGTTAGGATTAGGTCCTACAGTGTACACAGGTTGAATTGAGCCAAACTTTGCAGTTGGTTCTACCGGTTTTGGTTTTATTGGAATAGGATTGGTAGAATACATTGTGGATTTGTGAGGACTTTTTCTTGCGGACGCTGGTCGAGCCAATGGCACTATATTGGATATAATTGGCTTTGGTTGTATCATCTGGATCGGGGTGGTGGGTTGTTTTGGATTTGAGTATACCCGTGGCTGTCTCTCAGGTTGAGCAGGAAGTACTGTAATTGAAGAAGGTAAATTTACCATCGGCTTCGGTAGATTATGCGCTTCGGTTGGGCTTGCTACTGCATTGATTGTAACATCTTTTGGCAATATTGGGGTCGATGGGGGAACTGATGGTTTATTAGGCTGCAATGAACGAATCCTTTCTTTAAGTGATTCGAAAGAAATAACTCGAGGTCCTTGAACTGATCCTGGTGTTGGTAATACCGACCGCATAACAACTTTCTGTGGAACGTTGGGGCGTAATCGCACTTTTGATGCAATGTTATTATGCATAGGATTCTTTCGGACTGCAACTGTCATTTTCCTGTTTTGTTGAGGAATTAGATGTAGTGGATCAGAATTCTTTGGGGGCGTTACCATTTGTGGAATTGACTTTGCATTGGTTGGGCCTGGTTTGATAGGGTTTGGAAGAGCTCCAGCGCGGGCCGACAAAACAAGGGAAACCTTTTTATGAGAACTCAGCGGATGCAGTTGAGGTAAATTTGGTTTCTTATTGATGATCGGTCCAGAAATGTCTTCATCTTTATCCTTAGAGCCTGGTGCTGAATTTTAAAAGGTTTGGCATTAATATCTATGTCTAAATATGTAAATAGATACAAGAGTGTACTGTTACATTTTGGTTCGATATTTGTGAAATCAGCGGTTGATTCAGTGCACATTTCCTCGGCCTCACCATCTGTTTCCATTTCTGCTTCGTCATTGGGATACTGCATTGCCAAAAGAAGTTGGCACTGTAATTGTTTTGCTTCAGTCTCCTTTTCTAAAATATAGTCATCCAATGTCCCATCCCAGAAAAGAGTTGTAACTTTCTTGACATCTAATAGATATGGGGCTGAAAAATGTTTTTTGTCCAACCCTTGGCTAATGTCTTCGTCTGAGTAGTCTACAAAATAAAGACATAACGTTCTTTACCTAAACACATAGTTTCCTTCCATAGGGGATAGGAAAATGGGTCGGGACATCATTTTCCTATCGGAAGCCCTCATACTTGTCTACCCCTATACGTAAGTGCTGGTAGAGGGGAAAGAAAAAATTGGCTGAATGCCAATGAGGAAGAGCAAATTTTGACCCTTGGTCAATTTTGACCTCAATGAAGAGAGATCAGATGTCAAGATTGGAACAAACACCTACCCACAAGCACATACCCATAAATAATGCACATTAAAGTACAATAAAGATTTTAGTTTAATTTTTTTAAATTCTGTATTTAAACATAAAATGCTCTATGAACACTGTAAGGTAATACCGTAAAAGTACCGTGGGAGTACCATGTACGTAGGGAGGTAACCCCCCTTAGCCCACAGCACGGAGCCAACAGTGTACTTTGAGGTACCACTCTATCGAAAATAAGGGCATACCACCACCCCTACAACTGCTTTTACGGTATGCTAAAAACGAATGCAAACGTTGCGGGAAATTCAAATACCTCTTTGTTCTCGATTTTTCATGCTTTCAATTCGAATTTGAAATTTTGCGTTTTACAACGAAATAACTTTTATGACCAAGTTTTTAGCAAGGAACCCCACAATGTTAGAATGTCAACGACAGTTTAATCAAAACGGTTTAATTTTAAACCATAAATTTGGCGCACTTTAGATTTGAATTACTACTACAAAAGGGCATGTCATGTGGTGGAATGCACCCCCCTCCCCTGGCCCGAAGGGTCAGGGGAAACACCATCTCACACGTCTCACCGTGACGCGGTGAGACGTGACGGGCTGGACCCCATGACTATTTTGCGTTTTTCTATGACTTGGACCCCCCATGGGAAGAAGGGTGGTAGTTTGGTATCGACTACGACGGTCTGCCATTCGAATCACCAAATATCACAAACAATTTATGATCTCACACATTCCGTTAACCTCGTTTGAATAAAGTTAGCTGATCTTTGGTTATTCAATTCAAAAATTCTATCGCTGTCTCTGGGTCACTGTATAATAATAATAAGTTGCATTTATATTATAAGCAAGATTGACACCTGCCGTTTTTGGCCGACATCTGGCCGATTTGGCGAAATTTTGTGATTTCACGTCTGGGTTTTGGGTGTATAAATAAACTATTTATCACTCTAATAAACAAAATGTCAATACTGTACTTACTGTAACCTTCCTTGTTGAATTCTGCTTTCAATGAGTCCTTGAGTTTGCCGGTATCAACCCCAGCTATAAATATAACCACAAAAATTAATTATTAAAAACAAAGTTCCAATTTGTGTGTTTAAGCGCATTAACACTCCTCTTTTACTTGAGTTTTGCAAAAAACCTCGAAAATCAGAAATATCATAATTATAAACGTGTGCATCGTGCGTATATAAATATAAGTATGGAACACACTAAATGAATAATCACTTGTGTATGATTATTTATTGTACTCACCTTTTACTTGCGCTTGGTGACTCTGTACAATTGCAGATTGCATCCTAAGCATCATGTCTTCGAAATCTAAGATAGGAGTATCTAAAGTCTGCTTAACCAAATCTAGAGGCGTCGTTGAGTACAAGTCATCCATTGTGCAAGCTTGAATGTAAAACAAAAAATTATATTGTAGAGTTTGAAGCAAATACTCCCTAATATTGATATCAATTGCAAATTGCAATGTTCCTACGTAATAAACAATGAACACAAACTCCCTTTTCCCTGGATTAATTACAGAATTAATTGAAATTGAAAGCCAATTACTTTCCCACCATGGTCCTCGCCGGTGTACCCTATTTGCTGGTTGGCAAGGGCGGATCTAGGTTAGGGTTTCACGTGTTCAAACCCCCCCTCCTCAAAATTTAACTAAGCACTAGATACAATTCGATTTTGCAAAAAAAATTCGCCTGCGGCGCTTTTTTTGTAAGTTGTAGTACAAAATTAACATACTTTCCTTCCAAAATGTGATTTATGTACTCATTATCGATGACTTTTACCAAAATTTGATGTCAAATTTCTCATCTCAAAGCTTTGAAAATTTGAATGACATAACATTTGTTCGACCTAGCGCACAAAGTTTCTTAAGAACCCCCCTAAAAAAGTGCCCAAAATGCCCTTTAGCACCCCCCTGGCGACCTATAGGTAGGAAAATATGAGTAGTTAGTAGTTAGCATTAAATTACTTACTCATGCTCTCTTCATCTTCAAATCTTTTCAGCATTTGCGTATCTTCAATTTTACTTTCAGCAACACAAGCATCCCTCCATTTAACGAACATGTCCCCTTCTTCTTTCATTTCAGATTCTTTTGCTGCCATGATTAAAGGACCAAATACTGAGCGGCAACTATATTACTTATATTCCTTGTAAAGAAAATTCTTGCTGAACGTGACTGTGTTCCAAATAATTCCACTGCACATCTAATAATATACAAATCGCCAGTCAATTAGATAATCACATATTTATGAATTTATTGTATAATTTTGCATCAACAAACGCAAAGTAAGTATTCTGATGTCTGCTGTAACAAGTACAAACCCAGAACCAACTTCCTATTTACTTCAATTTGCGCAGATAATTAGACTTTGTAAACACTTTATTGACATATTTACAAAATGTGTACAGCGATCAAAAAAGTAATAGTAAGAGTAAACAAAACTTACAATTTATATTATGGAAATATAAGGTGTTGCAGTTGAATACGACTCACGTGAGATGTTTCAGTATTGCCTCCCTTTTGAATGTTTACGGACAACAGAGCACACTTTACGAACGAACCGCCGCTTCCTGATTGGACGTTGGACTTACAGATTTGTATTCCTGTTCCAGTCTCGTCAATGCTATTACTATATTATATGGATTCAATCTTCTCCTTTATACAAACTTTAAATCAACGAGGAATTATTTATTAGACTTGAAATGCAACAAATTGAATTTATGGATGTGTGATGTGTATGTATTCCTACGCACTTGAAAGATGTATTTTATTTCAAATATTACTTAAAACTGGCGAAACTTGAGCTCTAAAAGGTCTTTGGATTCACACCTCTTGTGTTGTTCGTACAGCAACTGCTCACAAACAAATGTAAATGGTAACTTTTGCGGAGTTGGCGCTGCAAAGTGCAGACTCTGCTAACTGCTAACTATGAAAGCTAAAGCGTATGTCGCTGCATGTAGGGTCAACGATTGAAACCTTGGCGCCCATTCTACACGCATACAGACTCTAGCTGAGCACTTGAGTAGCCAGCCAAATCCAAGTATCATGTCCGCTAGAAATGTAGATTGTAAATCCATGCAAATGTTATTGTGATTAGTTGAAACGTTTAAATAAGTAGGTTTTTTGCGTGAATGATATATAATAGTTGCTACGTAAGTACGTACGTAAGAGATGTAAATTGTTGAGCTTAGAGCTATAAGTACATTTGAGTAGGAGACAAATATAGAACATTTAATTAAAATGGAGTCCTCGTCTGCTATTGAGTCCTCATCTGTCACAATTTACAACGCAAGATTAGTCTGAATCTGAACATGTGGTATAAGAATGAAAGGCAGAGAGGTTTAACGATTAAATAAGTTTAATGTAATAGGAACAGGCTATTAAACAGATTGTGTCACATATGAACATGGGTCAGTTTCAGCATCGATCTCATAAACCTGTTGAGACGAATTTTAGGGTGGTTTGGATGTACACACACATCGAAAATTAGTTGTACTAAAAGACACATCATCCAATCCTGTTCATTCTGTTCATAATTTGGAATTTGGGGACTACATTGCATTACATAAATTACACATGGTGAGATTAAGATTAATTATCAGTGTCTAGCATAGCATAACCCACAAGTACCAAATAATTGTGGAGGATTAAAATAAATGCATAACCCACAAGTACCAAATAAATTATTTTATTTGAAATAATTGTGGAGGATTAAAATAAATTTTATTTGAATGAGTCTGATTCCAAAGAAATCTTAGCACTTACAAAGTTAAAGTTAAAAGTGTTTGCGGTACATCTTAGTTGCAAATCGTCATAATAATTTTTACTCCAATTCTAATGAATTGAGAAATCTTAAAAACGGAAATAGTTGCTAAATGTGGAATTCTGAGGAATTGTAAGCATCTACCAATGTACATTACGTATGAAATTGAATGTATTCAATACTTTTACGGCTATTAAGTCGAAGGGGCAAATTAAGAGTAGTATCGAAGGTCCACTTTGAAGGCAAATAGGGTTTCAGAGGATGGCATTATTCCACTGGAATTATTTTTGTGGAATTAATTATAAAACTTTTTAACAAGACAAAATCTAGTTTTTATGCTGCTTACTGTGCTTGCTCTAAAATAAGAAACATTCTAATTTTGCATCGAATGACGGGTCTGGTTTAGAATAGTTTGTAAATTGTTCGTTTACTTTTGCATGAAAAAGTTAACTTCATGATGCTACTTAGACTTGATCAAATTGTTAAGAAGAATTTTGCAATAAACTTAACTAACCATATACATAACCATATCCTTGAAAATATAATTAAAGCCATTAATTATTTCCATTTAATTCCGTTAATTCCAATTTATTCCAGAAAGGTGGAATTTAAGAAACCTTTTACGTATGCAATTACAACTTCGGTGCTTAAGATTCTTCTCCCAACTTAGAATTATCGTTAGTATATACGTTGGTGGAGGCATTAGTTTAGGCTTTCAGAAGTGAAGCCAACATTAAAATATTTGTTTTACTATAGTTATAGTTATGATATAATTTTTAAATTTAGAATTAGGTGGACTGGCGAGGCTATGGGCCGTTATTAACCCGCAGTGAAATGTGTAGAATCTGATTTTAGAATCCTTTTTTGTGGTTAACTATCCAACAACTAAAATCAACTACGGATACCAGGAAGTTATTACTTAAGTGCAGGAGGAGTGAGTGATATCAGTAAGCTGTCTCGATTTGTATTGCATCATTTTCCTTGGATTAGGAATTCGTAACACAATGACAATATGTATATTTATGGAAGGATATTTGTGCCTCAAAATAATATTTTTATACAATTTTTTAAAAAATTACTCTAACAGTTGCGTGACGAGAAATGAAAGCAAATTAATTTAGTTGATGTGGAAGTGTATAGTGAACGTAATTTCTGAAATACGTATTGTGAATTTTTTTTTATCATAATACAAATTTTTTATTTATAGTAGAGTTTGAGTTATTGTCTCTAGAGTGGGAATGTTCATAACTGATTTATGTAATGCAGATAGGGGGAGGGTGTTCGGGGAAATACCACAGGTTCCTTCAACAAGGACAAAATGGTGTAGTTGTTTGTTATGCTACTTATGAGGAGGGGTTTCAAAGATTTTGTACTATAAATATTATTTTCAGTATATGCCTTTGAACTTTCCAAATGACTTTCTGATGGACACCGTCCAAAAATGTCCAAATATAAGTACACAAACAAATGCAGCTTGAAACATCTCTATTCGTTGTACGAAATGTATAAACTATAAAACTAGAAGTAAACTCTGCGTGTTTAGATGATTCGTGTAATTAGACAAAGTATCTACTTCATTTATCTTCGTTAACTTGCATTAACATAATGTATTATGTACATGTACGTATGCAGCATCATTACATCTTGTAATGATAGGAATAGGCCTTGCATCAATCCATAAAGTTGAGGTTTATAAAATGAGAAGAACGAAAAAAACGGGCAAAAGAGTTTTGATAGCTTTTTTTTACAATCCATAATAAATTAAATGTATGCACCCATCACACATTATTGATACATGTAACTTCTAACATCAAAATAATAATATCAAACAAATATTCATAATCTTGAGTATAATCTGATATTCTACAGCAGAGAGCAAACTTTATCTGTCATCGAAGTTTTCATTACAACTTTGCCGATTACATTTTAGATAGTCATTTATATTTGCTTCAAAAAATACCAGTGTTTTAATCGATTTCTCTTTTGGACACTTTTGGACGGATATCTAATTTTGGGGTGCCCGTCCAAAGCATTTGTGGACATACCTTTGGACGGACACCGTCCGTTCAGGCGAACACTGCCTATATATTTTCCTTATCATACTCATTGAAATAATAAAGTATGCAATATACTTACAATTGAAATATCTGCATGGTACCGACATATAATATTTACACAAGATTTATGCATTTTGTTATTGGTCAAGTTGTCAATTACCATATTTACTCCAGCTTGCAAAAATGTAGGGGAGAGTGCTGTCGGATGGCAAGTTTCGCGTTTAAAGTAATTTTCATATTTAATCTGGAGGATTTCATTTTGTTGTAATTTGTTCCTTGTATTCATCAGGTTCTTAGGTACAAATTCGAGTATGTTAGATATTATTAATGGTAAAATGCGGTAGTGACAACATTTTATTTAAAAGCACTTTTTTTTGTCAATCGACAGCACCAGTGCTGTCAGTTGGAAATAAAAATAAAATGAATAAAATTGTATTAGTATCTTATTTGTACTGGTACAAATACGCATTACATCATTGTCCTAATCAGGGTCTGGCGGAGTGGGGTTTTGGGTTTTTCATGGGTTTTTTGACCAAAAACCCGACCCATAAAAACTAATACCCGACCCATTGGGTTTTGGATTTTTGGTAAAACATAAAACTGCTAATTTATAGGTGTTATTCGTGGAAAATTTTTGATATTGGGTTTAGATTTTAACTAAATTTTATTACATCTATTTTCCATTAAATAAAACGTCGGCTGTCTAATAGATATAATTCGAATGCATACATATACCCTATGCTATGCTTAATGCACGTACCAAAACCCATGGGTCGGAGTTTTTGTTTGAAAAACCCTGGATTTTCCCTTCCCTGGTCATAATCAGAATAAGACCATCAAGTTCCAAATGTTCAAGTGAAAAGTAATGGGGCAATCTTTAACGCAGAACCCGCAGATTAAGTGGGAGGAGGCGAGGGGCGATCGATAATCTCCACAAATCACTAAAATGATATTTCTTCAAAACAAAAAATTGAAATGATAGGTACAGGTAATAGAAACGGTCTGGAATGAAAACTCTTTCATGAAATCTTAATAAAGAAAGATAATTCAAAAGTTTCCAAGTCCTAATTGAACTCCCAGGTACGAGATGTTCAATTCTGCCATTGAGAACGGTGGGTGCGTTGCAGTTACCCTGTCACCCAAATATTACCCTCATGTTGGGTTAGTTAAAAGGTTAGGTATCATGAGGGTAACAACTAGGTAAAATTTTGCTCGGATAATTGCAACTCACCCGGGAAAGGTTAAAAATAACTAACACAGATGTATGTAAATACAAACTATTACTATTTGAAATGAATCTTACTTTCACCTGGAGAGATGAAAGAACTTTTAAAAAATCTGTGCGTACGCTTTGTTTTTC
>JABASC010002705.1:0-16557 GCA_019776185.1 Plutomurus gul
AATATTGTATTTGTTACACACTCTGGCAGGGAGAGCACATATTCTTGTACGCCATTTTTGGGCGCGCTTACAGTTAGGAAATCCTGAGCCATACCCCTTTATATGGGGGTTGCTTAGATACCCAAAATTCAAGATAGGACCAAGGTGCATGAAGGGTTTCTTTGGGATACGCGCTGTTAATAAGGTGGACTGAGTTTCAAATTTTCTTAATTTCTTAAAAGTGAGAATCCCTTCATGCACCTTTGATAGGACTGAAAAATGCTTTGAGAATGAGCCACCGGCTACCAGCTTTAATGGGGAGTTACACTGGTAATTATGGCTGAGACAGGTATTCACAAATGCAATAAATAGCCAATCACTTCCTAAGATTTTCAGGTTTTTACAATCTATTGTCCACATTATACATACATACTAGGCACTACAAATACAAATTATTCTAATGAATTGAGTAAACAAAGCTGTGCTTCACTTACATAAGACGCACGCACGCGTGTGTAATCCTCCAGGAACTTAATAGTCCAAAAATCTGTGAATCCCTGACGAGAATTCTAAAATCTTACTCATCTAAAATATCAGAAGAAATTCTGCATGTATTCACTGAAATGACAATTGAATTGAACAATAATTGAAATAGTGCAAGTGTACAGGAAGGGATCTAAAATGACATTCGGTTCTCAAATCAGCTCTCTATTCGAATTTATGGCTACACATCATTGTTTGTGCAACAGATAAATACACAAAAAAATTGTAATGCAAACGAATATAAGAACTAGTGCAAAGTGTAAACGTGTAATTGGTAATGCACTTGAAATAAATAATATGATAAATAATTATGCAATTGACAGTCATAGTCATAAGCATAACCAAGCCCAGTAATTTTAACCAGCTCAAATTTTCCCTATAATTACGATTTTTGACCTTATTCGCACAAACAATGATGTACCACCCGTCGAGCTCTTTGTCGTCATTCTCTAAAGGGTGGATTTCGTGCACTTGTCCAACACAATTTATTAGCACATTCAAAACACACACTACACACACTAGTATATTAACCACTGCTCCAATACGTAGATGTAATTCTAATGTTTTATAATAAATCAAACACTACCTAAATACACACTTTTTAATGTAGCTGATACTAATTGCTTCTAGGAAGCATTCGATGACGACGTGGCTATTAATTCTTGAAAGCACAAAATTCCAGCCTATTTTATTACACTAAATAAAGAACGTGTAGTATGCGTCCGTGCATATTTGCGGTAGGTGTATTACAGTACAACCTAGCTAACGTGTCACCTTTTGTGCACATTTTGCATTAGAACTGACTGACTGAGCAAAACACTTGCGGAAGGCACAATACGGAAATGCTGCAGTGTTCTAGTATAATAGTGGTTGTTCTGCTGCTAACAGTATGAGCAAACAAATGTACCTTATGTGTGTATAACAGTATACGTACATGTACATTAGTGCTGAAAATAAAAATTAGTTTATTGACAGATTGAATTTTGTAGCAGTGTGATTGTTAAAAGAGCCACGTATTATAACGTTTGTTTATCTGTGTCTGCAGACATGCCCATGACATGCAATGACCGAAATGAACTAAACAGTGCGGCATTTATAACTCTTAGTTTTCCATGAATACAAAAGCTGCTTGGCGAAAAATCAATTTCTCTCACATTTATATGAGATTGTGAAGTACCTTGACTGCATTGGTTCACTTTTTTCTGTGAACCGGTGAACCTTCTAATGGTTCTTGCTGAAGGTGTTAGGTAGAATTGTTTATACTTTGTGTAAGCTTTCTCCGTGTAAATTGCACAATACTTTTGTGTATATGTACATGCACCGAAACAATTTCCTTTTCCTCTAAGTTACGTCGTGTTTGACATAATGCATGTATAAGCTTAACTAGGCTCTAATGTTTTTATGACATGTCGCATCAGAAAAGAGCGCTGTACTCTTTGTGTAGGATTTAGGAGCTCTTATTCACCCTTGGATGCTTTATGTCCAATTGATAGCGACGTCGATACGAAATCTCTACTGCTGAGGTGCTGTGTTGTAGCAGCATGCTTATCTTGCGGTACCCTCTACATGCATTGTTCTGCTAGGCTTTACAACAGTTAAGTTTAGTTGGCACACATGTTTTATTCATTCCTGTGTGATTTTTCTACTTTACCATGGTTGTGAATAATTTGTGACTAAAAGTCATTTTAATTTCATCGTAAGATTGTTTACCTAGCCCACTTTCATGGAAGTAGTTGTAGTAGGTTGCAACGGTTGTGCTTCATGGAGCATCTATTGATCTGTGTATCCATGTACACTACATCAAACCGACAGCTATTTCTGCATTGCAATAAAACACAGTACCTACCTACAAATTTCTGCCTAGGTATACAAAATAGTGAACTACTGAAGCTGTATACAGATATAACAGTAAGGGTTCTGATTACGCACTTTAATAATGTATAGCTCACTGGAATTTGTATACGCTAAAATTATATAAACAATACTGTCTGTAGAGTTCGAAATGACTAACTGGTTTGTGTAATACATACTGAGGAAGCTCATCGTTGCATTACATAAGCTATCTGACTCCCTAAAATGTAAAGACGACAGTGCAGCAGCCAGCAGCTATAACTCCAAATGCAAACATACTAATTGTAATAAACTCTTTTTTCAACAAGCTTTTACTTGGTCAGAGGTCACCACTTTTACTCACTCGACATTACGCACTTAGGCATTCAATGTTGAAATCCAACTACTCGCTTCGGCTTCATGGAAGCTGTATTAACCGACGGTTGTAGGAGTGGTTGGCAACACGAAAAAACGGGGTGGATAAAATGGCGAGTGCACCTTAGGTACTTTTTGGCAAGATTTTTATTGATTCTGTCAAATTGGCAACAAAATATTTCCAATGATTAATTTAATTTTTCTTATTGTGAATGAATACGTGTGATACGTCAATTGACTCACAATCAGTTTTTATTTGGTATTAGGGCCAAAAAAACTGGGAGTTGTAGAAATATGCTGAAATTAGAAAGTGTGCAAATGAAATTCTGCTTGTTAATTGAATGAAATCGTAAGTGAACGTAAGTGTACACCCAGGAAGGGTTCTCGGCCCCCCGGCCTAACCTAACCGAAAATAAGTACATTTATGACGTTTAAATAATTTTTTTTAAAAATTGTTCATCATTACAGTTGCTGTGAAAATTCTTGTATTTTGCTACACATATTTATTACATTTAACATAAACTTAAGTTTACTACCGCATTGTTAACATGTTGCCATCGAGTCCTAGTGCATTTTGCCAACGAAACCTCAAATTGTGTTGCCATTTTATCCCCCACTCATTGTCAGTGTTGCCAACCAGTCCGGACGCCTTAACCGACACGATAATTATACAAATAAGGCGTCAATGAAAGTTTGCCTTCAGCTTACGATTGAATATTCTGGATTATGCAGGATTTCATTAAGTTAATTTTTAGAATCATTCTGGAAGCGCCTTTCATGTGCGGCTGGAAGGGCCTATGCATTATTTCACTAACATAGAGTTAGCTTGTAGCTTGTGACCTCTTACAATATCTTTTCTAGTGTCATAATCATGACACTCGAGTCACGCCCTATGCGCTCCCACTTATTGTTAGATCTGCAACTGATATTGAATATGACATATGTACATACGATATAAAGCAGTATTGTTAAACTCAAATGAAAAATTGTTCGCAGTCTCAAAACCCACCTGGGTAGGGTGCTAAGAGGTATGTCATTCACATGTCGCTTGAAGTGCCATCTGTATCAATTGCTCGTCTTTAGAGTGTAGCCTAGCATAATACACACACGGAGAATGTGGATATGTACATATATCTGTTTTGCTTTTACGCAGGTTCACAGATTCACAGATTCGGACTAAAAGCATTGAATTTGGGTTTAATTGAAATTTTGTGTGGTCGTCTTGTAACTAGCTGAAAACACACAATGTCATGTGGACGTTGGATTGTAGCCTAAAGGCGGTCATACGCTTGATTATGTATATAGGAATAATAAATTAAATCAAATGCAGACAGTACCTATTAATGCTTTTATTCATAACGAAATATCCCTACATATTTGCAAAGTTTCTGTGAATTTTGTAGCATTCAGGATCTCATTTCAAATAAACATTTAATTAAGTAGATGTAAACCGCAATCCAAACATACCACAATTTGGTTATAAAACTTGTTTGTGTGCGAATTGCAATGGATTCCTATTCCCCAGCTTTTCCATTCAAACCAGCAGATAAATTAAATTTCTATAGAGAACTGAGAACTCGAAATAGGTATTTTACTTCTATTGTAATAACAATATTAATTTAAAATTCCGGAGAACTCTTGATATAAAACTAAATTAAAACTTGTGACAATGATGAAAATATTCTTTAAACCATAACAAATGATTTCAAATTGAATATAATTTATATAGAATCAACTTCGTCTGACTTGCTACTTTGTAGAATTTCCTAGAACACGCAGTGTTCTGTGTTAAAAAAGGTAAAAATGATAAAATTCGTAAAATATAATTTTACATAAGGTTAGTAAATCAGGAACACTAATTTAGGTTTACATTTAATTTAATCATTGCACAGCACTTTCACGTGTACATCATAAATTAAAAAAGTTGTGAAAACTGCTGAGATTTTTATTCGTTGAACCAACTTTTGCGATTATTTAAATTTATGCTTTGCCGTCTTTCTCTCAAATGTAGATTATAATATGTTATTGTTCTTCCATTTTTTAACATTCCAGGTGTGGTAAAAATGGAGTCTGGGTGGTACATTGGGAATACTGGAAACACAGTGTATATAGGTATAACACAGTGTTCCTAGAAAAATGCTTTCAAACACAAGTAATAAAATCAAATGTGGGTGATTGACATTTCATTGTTTGTTCAGTAAAGTACTTAACAAACCTTGACTTCATACTCTTCCCCTCCAGTTCTGAGCCGTGAATACTCACGGAAATCCTTGTAATTACTATTCTGCCACAATTTTATTCTTCGCACATAAAGCAGTTGCATGAATTGAATTAAATGAGCACTTAAAATGTGAAGTTCAACTTGGTAAGAGTCCAGAGGATTACATGACAAGTAAGCATAGCGGGACCTCATTGCGGTTGACAATAAGCCTGCAAAGGCAGTCGAACAATAAACTCTGGCACGGCACGGGTGATGGATTATTATTTTTGTGCATTCAGAATTGCATTTATACAATTAAAGAGATTAGAAAGAATTATGTTTATCTGTTAGTACGGACACGTCATTTCCCTTCACGCCCGCCCGCTCTACTTTTGACAAGAGGAAGCATAAGGATTGACTTCATTCACTTCAAAGCTAATTATTATACAATGCGAATGAGCATTGCGTCGTTGGCATGTCCTCTAAAATCTAACATACATTTAAAAAAGCACAGACTTACATTCAATTCCAACTATAATGTTGTATTTAATCGTTTACTTTAAACACAAGCTAAACATATAACATCAAATTGTGTTTAATAATTTATTACATGAAGAAGAAAAAATTATTCACACCATTTTTGTATCTTTTATATGGGATTTCATTATCAGTTGTTTTACATTGTTTTAGTTTACAAATGTTTCTCTTTCAAAAATTGACTAAACTTTCTAAATATGTCATCCACAGAAAACTTATTTTATGTAAGCATTATTCATTCACATTTCTGTAACCGCTACTATGTACACCATAACTGACTTTAGATATCAGTGGTTGAAAATAATTCTATTCGAGAATACATCCTCAACAACAAAATTGCATGTACAGGCAATTATGGTTGTCTGATTTTCAGAGTATTAAATGTGTCATGTTACAGTTACAACACACAAGTTAAAGGGCTCGATTTGTTTGGATATAAATGTAATAAAGTGCTTGTCATACAGGATGCATTGTTACTGTTATTTCAATCATCAAGGTTGAGATTTGCAGTCAGATTTATCAAAATCCTCCCAGTAAATAGGTCTCAATTTAGTTGTGATATAGACAAATTGCATTGGAATGCACTGACCAGATTCCTTGAATCTGGGTTGCCGACAGAATAACAAGAAGCTGCTAATGAAAACATGCAAAACTAAATAAACTAGAAATTAACTACTGAAGAAACAAGTAAAATAAATTCAGTATTAAAAATTCGTCTGTATTATCGGACTGTTTTGCGATTAAGAGCAAATGCAGAGTCTGGGGAAAAGTAATGAACACAGAATGAGACAAGAGCAAGGCAAGAGGTAAAAAGCCTTCTCATACTCTTACTCTTAGCATTGAGACAAAGCAATTAAATGCCAAACTAAATAGCAGGCGTTAAAATTATGTACCTCCCTCTGGTAATCAATTAGCTAATGAAGCCTGCCGTTTATTTAAGTCTCATTAGTTGTGGATATAGATGTCTAAAAATTGGAAATTTCGCTGTAAAGGACTTTGCTGTTTTGCTGCATGACTGTAATGTATTAACAATGTAAGTATCAAATTTCAACATTTGTGTTTTAATTTATGTACGTTATGTATGTATGTATTTTACATGGAAAGAAACGACGCGGTGGGTATGGTACTTCCTGTGTACTATTAGTATTTATAGGAGCCCGAATCATTCGGTGGACATTCAACCCATGATTCTAGTATCACTTGACATTCTCCCAGCCCAAATATCTTTCATGACCAAGTATACGACGTACATCTCATAAGACACCCAAAAGTAGTTTAAAAAGAAAACTGCAAATATCTTCGCAGCAAAAAGACTGCTTTCTTTCCCATCTTCGGAGTCTCTTTGAAGGGATCCACGAGCAAATATCCACATGTGTACTACCGCAAACATCAGTACAGCCATTAGTTGGAAACCAAACCACACTCTCAATTTCTGGTATCGCATCTGAGAACATTATTTCACATTATTAATGCAATAAATGAAAGTATGAATTTCATTTCAAAATAATATTTATAATGAGAGTGACGAATTGAATTAAATTGGATTATTTCATTATTTGAAAAATAAAGAGAAAATAATATTAGTACGGTAATTGTTATATTAATTGCATCGATCATAGCTAAAGTGTCTAAATTGTTTACTTCAGAATATTTGAGCACCTCACCTGTGAAGCACCCTTCAGTAAGATGATAGAAAATATGAAGGCAACCGCACATGCGAACACGAGAAAGCTAGCCCACGTCAGAACCGTAACTATGCAGCATGAAAAAATGTAAAATAAGTTATGCAAAATATTTTTTGCTTCATACATTGGAATGAAGAAAGATTCCATTGGTTTTTAGCTCGCACTGCACACGATTTTCATTAAGCATTATTGACGTTGGCATACACACAGCACGTTGTGTCGCATGTCCTGTCTGCTTTCTTGTCTCATCAATCAATAATAGTTACGATCGTAACTGGAAAAGCGACCTGATTCCAGGAACACGAGAAACTCTCCATTATAGATAATACTAACTCTTATTACTGTTGACCATCTTTCATTATCAATATTACCACGTCGTCTCGCCTTGAATATTCCAACAGACAAGAGTACACACAGATACCCACAGAAAAGGTTCCCTTTCTACCACTATCTACTTAAGCACATGAATTCAGGATGGTACATTACATTATTACGAGTGGGTTGCTGCACACATAGCTATGAAGTTGTGAACTATACCTCTTCACTAAACAATCAATATTACCTAGAGGAAAATACTGCAAAATTGATAGTCCTGCATACAAATTTGTATGTGCGTTGATAATGCCATGTTGTATGATGGGTTTTCTACTAAAAACTGTACATCAGTACTACACATTAGAAGTTATGTAAATGAATATTGTCTTTAAAATATACTTCAGATCCATCATAATATAATGAGATTGCCTAAAGTGGTGTGTAATTAGTAATTACTGTAAAAATAATATTCCAAGCAACCGACGGTTTCTCTCGTTGTGAACCACTTACATTGTCCTCCCAAATGATTCTTCAGCTCGCTGTTACCCACATTGAGATGTTGGAGCCACGAGTCATCGTAAAGCATTGCTATTACAACGTATCCGAAAACAATGATGCCAGCAATGTTCTTTACCTAAATTATTCGTAAAAATATAGAATACGTCATCACTTGATTGACAATGTGTAGATTCGAAGACATTTGAAAATGTATAAAACATGTACTTTCAGCTAATTTATTGAATGCTATATCAATTCAAATCTGCATCATTACCTAGAGTAGTGAAGAAAGAAGAAATGGCTGCCTAACAATTTAGATTGGGCAAGAAGAAACTGACAATAAATGCTATATGTACAAAACTGACAACAGTGTGGATTATATTTGTAAATCATCTATTGTCGAGTGATTTGGAGAAATTGACAATATAATATAAGTAGGTAGTCTAATAATATATTCCTAGACATAATTAATTTACGATGATAAGGCTGTATAATTAACATGGTATTTATATATATTTCAATTTGAAGTATAAGCTTCTCCAAACCCACCCTGTACATACAGAGTTCCAATTACCAAAGCGTATTTATTTAGTAATGGATATTATAATTTAATAAATATTTGTCTACAACCACGTTACAAACTTTGAAAACTCACAATATCGATCCAGGCCAGGGCTCTAGCGACAGTGGGGGCGGGCAGGCAAAATGTGAATCGTGGTAGTACAGGAGGCGATTGACCCCAAGGTACACCTTCAACATAGTCCTCCTCTCTAGATATCGGAATCCCTTCGCGAAGAAGTCGAAATTTCTGAGACATAAACATCATGGTAGATCGCAGTTTCCCAGTGCGTGCGTACAGAACCAAAAAGTACAGTCAAAAAGGTTTAAAAAACTTTGGAGAAAACCGAAACAATGTAGATTCACGATCCTGAAGTCACTCACAATCAGTAGCAGTAAAGGAATGTAAAAAAATCCCTGTTAAACGAAACAAGTCAAGATGAATTATTTTCACTGTGAATGCGGTGACTTAATGACTCCATCACCAGTGACATTTCTAAGCACGAATCCATAAATATACATGGTTGACAATTAATTATCCACTTTGTTTCTCATCTCTCCTTTGTGTGGTGCAAAACCACAAAAGCAATTGCCTAAGCGGTAAGCCTGATTAGATCACTCAAAGCTGACTCAATGAGAAATTGGGCTTTGTATGCTCAGGTACATGTAAAAATTATTTTGCGCACTATTCTATATTCCTGTCTCCGTGCTGAATGAAGTTATGCAGTCAGGGTCCTAAGCGAATTGTCAACACAAGTCTTAACAGAATGTAAACAGAAAGCTGATGGACAGTGGAATGAATCCATGGTAGATTGAGAGGTGGGCAGGCCCTCCTGTAGTCGTCCTTAATCCAAACAAAAATATCGAAAAATGATTCGTAGTTGCCGAATCGGAACATTGAAAGTGTGTGGGAATATGTTTAATATCGTCCTCAATGGATATGCATGTAGATTGGATAATATATAGAACAGCGATTATAAGCTGTCGTGCTTTTCCTCCATCCGATTTCCGACCTCCCATCGGAAAATTTTGCAATTGGAACACAATACAGGTTAGTGCTATTCAATGCACTCGATTCTGAGTACAGCAGATATGGGAAAAATTTGTCTAGATACAAAAATCGACCACTAATCCATTAATGCAAATTCCTCGTAGTGCTCTTATCAAACATTCTATCTCTCCATTGCAAGGGAAAGCTTTCTTTGTTTTCACTTTTCTTGTTTCTCTTTCCATGTGATGTGTACTGTATCGGCGAAACAGTAGCACTCTGGTTTTCTCATCCATTCCACCGGGAGCTCTACGATGGCACAAATGTAAAATTTCATCCACCAGAGGAGGACAAAAAATTGGAAATTAAGGACAACAATTTTAATTCCAGAAAATTAAAAGTAAGAAAAGTGATATATTATGAGGAAAATATTAAAAAAATTAGCTGAGCTAATAGAATCGTTATCGATTGCATTCAAATTTTATTTTGAAAACGGACTTTGACATTCCACCGCCGCCGTAATATTGGCTTACTATTTATCTGGCGCCCCAGACTCCAATTTCTATTTTTTTCCTTTCAATTATCTACCGGAAATTTTGTGAAATTAAACAAATGATAGTGTACAAATTTCATATTTCTCTCCAATTCGAGGCACGATGTATAACCCAGATGTGTGTAACCCATAATAAGCATGAATGTAAACTCACAAGTCAGTCTTGCCTTGCGTAATTTGCGTATTACTACTTGATGAGGGATTAAGGTGCGACAACGAGTTCAGATAAATAGCATCCAAATATGCAGTGGCCGCTTCCAAAAAAGTAGTATGCAGGAAAGTAAGAAAAGGGAAACTATTGTAAACGCTGCAGCAACATTAATAATATATACTGTGGTATTCTGCTATCTATGTCATTTTCTTCTCCACTTTGTCTTTATGACGGAAAATCCTAAAAATAGGGCCACAGTTTAATCAAATTGATTGAAGAGTTGCCGTACCTCTAATTAGCTTCTGAAGGGCTTAATATTATGGAAACAATTTTTCAATAAACGCAATAGTAATACCTGTAGGGGTGAGCGTAGAATAAGGCTTTCACTACCAATAATTTTGTGAATATCACATCATGCCATAATAATTCGATTCTATACAATTCAAAAGCAGTTATCAAATTTATTTTGTTCAGCAAAGGGAGACAGAGAACAAACTGTACCGTAATCTGCAAATGAAATCCCTATGTAAATAATAATATTATAATTTTCTCTTATCGTCCGAAGTTAATCGATGTCTTTTGTTCGAAGTTCCAATGTTTTATGCAAAAAAGAATGGCTAAAGTTTTGGAAATCTACTGGTTAATCAAGGAAAACACGTTTAAAATGTGTACTATAAAATATTGGTGAAAGAACTCATTGGTGCATGTATTTCACCCAACGTCAATTCTAACCATGCACAATCCATATGTATATACATACACTTACAATTAGTTAGTGAAGTAATGTTTCTTGATTAAATTGGTCAAACAATTAGTAGGGTAATGGGAAAATTGTTACAAACAAATGATGTTTTTTGTTTTCCTTATTGCTTTTGTACATACGTGTTATTGTTTAAAAATTGGCGTCGATTCGTAAGATGATGATGCATGGTGTGTTGTTTACGCGTGGAAGAAAGCGACCGCCTAGTCATATATTTGCACAACTTCATTTCGCGTTACTCTACCCCGCACTTGTGTAAATTTTCACATGATTTACGTATACAAGAAAAGCTATTGAGTAATTTCTAATAGACTTCAGTCGACAGAAATAATTTAGTGAAGACATGTTTCCTTCTTTGTAGAAGCCCCATTATTAGGTTCTAGTCATAATGTAGACTAATAATGTAGAAAGGAAAATTACAAAAACATAGAATGTTTTATGTAGAAATGTAAATGTGGAAATGTAGAGTTGAAAAAGTACTCTGTGTGTAAGAGAATACTCTGATTTCAGTTAGGTTAGGTTAGGAGTGGCATTATTGTCGTACTCCTTCAAAAAAAGAGGCAATAGAGGAGGATTACTTAAATTTTCTTCGTTTTTGCAATTTGAAACGTCCATGTAGTATTCTCAAAATTCTACATGTACATTTTTGCAATTCTAAATGTGTAATTCTACGTTGTTGCAAATCCACATGTTTGTAATTCTATATTTTAATTTCTACATTATTACCATTCTACATCGAGACTTAAAATGCCTATTATTCACTCTTTACTTTACCTATATGATTCTGAAAAGAGAAACACCTTTGTTACATGAAAAGTACATGTCTCTGTTTTTAAAACTCCTCGTGAAGTTCGGTGCATGTACGTATGTAAAATTCCATGTTCATTTTATTAACGAATTATTAGATTATTAGTAATACAAACTAAACTAAACTAACTGATTTTAATTAATATTTGCTAGATCAGAAACTTTCTAACTACATTTTGCATATTCAATTTAATTGTATGTACATCTGTGCATTCTTTAAATTCTTTTGTTGAGAGTCTAAAGTTAAGATTTGTGAAAGTCAGAGAGCCTAGAAATACTTGTGAGTGAGTTAACTTTCACCGTTCACTTTCGTCTTTGAGCTGACATCTGCATTTCTTGGAACCATCTACCGGAGATGGGATTGTCTACTTTCCCATTGAACCACTGCCACAGATAATACCAACCTCTACGAGTTCAATGGAAAGCCTATCTTTAATTACATTATGGAATGGATGGACGTAGAAATGAAAGAAATATATAAAACATTCTGCTATATATATCCAAGGATTAAGGGCACAAAAACGCTTTCTGTAAAGTATTACAACATTCGTGCCTCCATCGTACTTGTGCTTGAATCATCACACAAATTAACCCACAAGTAATATTATTATTCTTATGTACACTTGCTGAGCAAGTCGACTACGTAAATATATACATACATACATATTTTTATTTGTATATTTTGATATCTATAGAATACCTGTTGGATTTGGATGCTGCTTGGATGGTTTCTGTATAAGTACAGATTACTTGTATGAGAGATGACAGAGTAAAGGAGCATAGTATAGTAAGTTTCAGTATCGATCTGTGGGGTATGAGAAATCTATAAATAGTATTATATGTGTAGGATCCCGGCAATGGAAAGAAGCAGAACTGTGGAAAGAACGTGGAAGGCAAACTATGACTATGAATTATTTGTCTATAGTCTCTTCCTCCTATACCTTGCGAAACGACTAAAAATAAATTTAGTTATATTTGTGGAAGTTCCAAAAAGGCTGGATAGTGGCATATAAATCTAATAAAAAACTCATTTTTTATTTCATATCTGGTATTTCCATTTCCTATTATTATACATACTGTTTACTACTAGTTTACTACAATTTTTCGGGTTATATTGGTATGATATGAAGTTGTCTTTAAGCAATAACTTTTAAAAATCGATCTCGTTTTTGCATAATTTATGTTAACACTGGTGTCCTGAACCTAAAAGTTTGTTGAAGGTAAATATATTTATGTACTTCGCATTTTTTTCAGATAATCAATAGAACATAGAACACATGAAAGATTGATAAAAAATTTATTCGAATAAACAAGATAGAGGAATATAAGTACATAAGGAATGTAAGTACTTATGTTGATTAATAAAAAATACAGCGATAGCAAGGAATATATGTATACGCATCGACTATTCTACTTCTATCTACTTATGCACGCACATGGAGATTCTTTCTGGCCTACATGTAGCATTATGCACATACACACAAACAATGTCGCAACACAATGAGGAGTGGACTTTTAGTGAACACATGTAGACATATGTACCTATCGGAAATTATCATTGTACTAGTCGGTGGAAACAATTTAGATAAGACGTCTGTAAATATATAAATTTATGAAGTGTGGGTGTGGAGGGGTTGGTTACACAATTGGATTTGACAATACATTTACACCAAGTACTCTACGTCCTCATTCCAGCCGCTGTCTGGTGAACATGGTGATCATTGCAATAATTCCACCGCCATTTCTGCTACAATCTCTAATATCATAATTTCCTCTTGCTAAGTGGCGCCAGCTTTTCCTTTCCTTTCTAATTTCCTTGAGAAGTGAGTTTATGATGTATGATTGGTAGCCCACCCAGTAATAATTAATGAACAGCACGACGGACAGGATGTGCGCGCAGTATCTTTTCTTGTTGCTCGGCTGGAGAGTTGGTCTTGGAGGAAGCACCCACAGTATCAGAACTAAGCAACTGTGAAATATTGTACTTATCACGAAGACAAACAATTGGTAGATGAACCAAATCAAAATTTTCTGAGAGTCCATCTAGAAAATTTTATACGTTCAGTAGAACAGACATCTATTATTTGCTATCATTTTTATGCTCTACAATTTTGCGAGTATTACCTCATAAATTCCTTGAAGCAATAAAATCGTCATCAATACAGTTATGGTCAATAAGACGGTCACGGTTGCAAAAATGGTCATCTGAGCAGTAGCTTTTTAAAAATAATGAAAACATTATAATTAATATAGATGTGCTTACAAAATATTTGCAAAACGATTTAAGCAATTATCTATTCTTACGACTGAGGTAGAGAAAATCCATAAGATCTGCATCATTATCGCAGTACTTTTCTAAGGTCTTCTTATCTGAATGAATAAGCGAGGCAAGAAATCCAACAGAAATTAAAGCCACAATGTTCTTTGTCTGTAGGAAGTGAAACAGAATTTCAAAGTCAGTTCGAGATAATTTGTGTATATATCATAAAAGTAAAAACTCTACAAAATTTAAAAAAATATTAAATGAAAAGCTTACAAGGTCCAAATAACCAAGATATTTTGAGCTGTGATGAAAGGAGGTTTTGGATGTCGATGAAATAACAGGTGAATGACTGCGACAACGACTTGTAGGATTCCAATACTCTTCCTCTCTGTCCTCTTCTCCATGGTTTTGCTGCTTGACGACCCTTTTGTAAAATTCTTCGGCTAGGTTCCGCATGTTAAACTTGTTAAAAAGCGACAATTACCTTTGACAATTCGTATTGGAGGTAGGAAAACGGTTTTTGTAGGTCATGGAATATAATGAGCAACACATAAAACATATGGTCTACTTTTAGCGGGTATTTACTCTGGCACGTATGTTGTTATTATGTAGCCACAGTTATACAGTAGGAATTCACTCGGGAGAGTTCGTATCGACACTGTGACGGTGGACATGGACTAGTCTGCCCTATATACACACACAGCGTCTACTTTCCATTCCCTCCAGTTCCAGTGGCAATGCTTTAGAGTTTGTCTTTTCATGTTCTACTTCATGGACCGGATTTATCGATCTGAGAGAGTCCTATTGCGTCTTAGCGTGGGCTGATTTTCACTCAAGTGAAAGTGTGACTTATGTGTTGCTGAGCATACCATTGTCTCCGTGCACTATGTACTCACGTTTCGTCTGTCTGCCTTGTGTTGTGACGTGCACTTGAGTCTGCTCTGCCACATGTAATATTACTTACACCTAAAACTACTATAGTATACTGCTCCTAATTCTACCCACGCAACTCAACTCACCTACTTAAGTTCAGGGACGTAACCAAACAGCATTTCGCCCTGGGACACTAGTAAATGACACTGTGAAAGGCGGTTAACGTATTTTAATACATCGTAAAACAGAAACATGTATAGAAGATTTTCTGCGGGGGGTTAGAGTTTATCCGAGTATGTTCCTGCAAATATTTAAGCTGATGTAGGCAGATAGAGTATACAAATGTATGTACACAATCTACGTAACACATTGCATTATTTCATTGTACAGCAAAGGAAGATTGCAAGTTGTGTGCGTTTGTACAAAAGTCAAAATTCATGTTTGTGCTCTCTATAAAATAGGAACTGTGCAGATGTATACTAAGTCGGATTGCAGCCCTCGATAGTAACGAATGTTCTTTCGAAACTTGTAGAGACACCACAAGAACCAATGCTGGTAGAATTCATAAGCAGAACGATTGATTGGTGGAAGTCACTATATAGTAATCAGTTAGAAGAAGAGAAAGCCAGATTTGTACTTCGGTTTTCGACGATGGCTTATACTGTCGTTGCCAGAAAAATGACTTTATTTATTTATTCCGTTAACAAAGAAAGATGCAAGGAAAGACTAATTGATGAATCTTACTTGGGTAACTTACTCAGCGAATGTTTTAACATATCTGAGTAAGTTCCCCATGTAAGCATTCTAGATAGGCCTTAATCATGTTATTGCAATACATTAGCTTTGTTATCGTACGTTGCAGTGTAAGTATGGTTTATGTATTAGAATACTAATACTCCATTTTATTATTTTATTCTTTATGCTAGTCCATTTTGCAAATACAGGGATTTGATAAATATGAATTCGTAAAATATTCTACCAAATAATTTTTGGCATCAGCGCATTATTCGTCTCGAATTTCTCGAATTAACGTAGTTTTAAGTTTTCGTATCGTTATGGCCGCTGTCATTTTTAATATATCCAGAAACGGCAATTGCTGACAGTCCGTAATCACCAGTTTCCACTTTCGCAACTTGAGGGAGAGTTTCTGTAATTTTCAATATTACAACACTATAAATAATACAGTAACTTGTAATTAGTGCTCCGATCGGACCGGGTCCGTGACTTTTGTACCTCGGATATAGTTATTGTTTACAGTCCCAGACATACAGGTCAAAACAACTGTCCCACAGTTGTTTAAAACTGTCTCACAGTTGAAAACAACAGTCATCCCAACCCTCCCCCTTTGCCTTTCTACTGACTATTCAGATTTCCATTCACGTGTGAATTTGTACACTTAGCTTGAGTGTGTGTATGTATGTATAATACCAGTATTAAGTGATAGAAGTATAATTCTTAGGGGGTTGTTGGTTGAAGGGACCAACACATTTCATATACAAAGGTGTGGTGATTTCGTATTTTTTTAAATTCTCTTTACCTATGTGTCATAAATACACAAATAAGTAATGTTCTGACCGAAATTTTTTGCTCTATTTAATGGTGTATTGTTTAAAACTGTAGTATAAAGCTAAACGATGTTAAC
>JABASC010002706.1:0-16550 GCA_019776185.1 Plutomurus gul
TTTAAATTCATATTGCAAAATTTGAGTCAGTCATGTCTTTGTGTGTGTGTGTGTGTGTGTGTGTACGGGGTGTGAAATTGTAGTTAGTGTCCAAACAATAGCTGTGAATGTACAACAGGAACTTAGCAGTTTTCTTCCGTAAGGACGCGTAGCAAAATATAATTATTAGTTACAAAGCAAATGTTGAGGAGCTCGAATGGTATTCCTAAGACATGACCTACGACTAGGTTCGACTCATTGTACTAGCAATTGCCTATAGCGATAATTTCGATTTTTAGATGATTTGATGTTATTAGGTACGAAAAAATAAATTGTTGCTATATTTATTTCATGCAAACATTTTTTAAAGAGATGTACATAAACTCGTTGTTCAATATAGAAATTAGAAATGTGGTTGATCTGATGATGCTGCGGGCAATAATGACCGAAGGATGGTGTGGCATACACTCAATATGTCAAAGTTGTTTGTACCACTAATGGTGATAAATGAATTTAGGTGATCGTGTGCATATAGTAATATGCAAATATATATCATATCACAATCACATACAAGTGAAATAAGATATTACGTTTTACATGCAACCACAATTTCTGTGCACAACTGCTGATCTGATGGCACTCTCTCTACAACAGCAATCACACACATTTTTCATATATCTTTAATTGTGCTAATGATATTGATGCAGCCACTGAAAGCACGTCCCAACTCTCACCAATTATTATACAATGGTGAATCATCAACTGCGAAAATTAATTCTTATTATCTGCTCGAATTCAGAGCGAGAGAATTTGATTCGCCTTTAGAGAACAATTCAAACGACTTCAAACTAGACTAGAAATTAGTATTGTCGATTCTGAGTGGAGAAAATGACTTATTCTTGTGAGCACTTGGGCATATGGCCTATAAGACAAACAACTGGGTTGACACAGCCACTTAAGAATTCCATGTTAGGAGAATAGGAGCATTGGGGGATATTTTCATGTAAGGAACTTTCCTGTCGTTTCGTCAAGGTTTTACTTAATTTAAATTAAAGTTTATTTAAAGTGGAAGTCAAGTCAAATCCCAGGGGATGCACGTACAAAATGGTAAGGAATCAAACTTGAGACTTTCCTTGAAGTGTACCATTGTGTAGAATGTGTTGCTGAAAAGCATAGTGCTACCAGAGAAGGACTAACTATTTACTTGTAGGATGATAGTAGGACAACAGTTGGAGTCGGCGAGGTTTCGCTTCCCGAAGGAGCAGATTGTTTTGTGTCAGTCTGCATTAATGTTGTTGGTGACGTTCCTTATTTGGCCGCAGAAACAGATGAGGCAGGCGATTGTGACTGTCTCTTTCCTTACCAAAAGCAGTTTGAACCCACAACTCCGAAATGGAAAGTGATATTGTCATTGAATTGCATTGTCGTGCTCATTAACTATACGCTTGGACAATAACATAACATAACTGAATATAACATAACAGCTTTCTACTTCAGTGCCTGCGAAAAGTGGGATCGTTAGTTGGTGGATGGACGCATGTTCACATTACATAGCACAAACGACTATTCAACATCGCTATATACTATTCTGTATACCTGGATTCATGTACGGATATAACAATGTGCATTCTTAACGTGACTACTAACTGTGGCTCCTACCGTATTTATGGATCTCTTTCGTGTGTTCACACAATAATAAAAGAGTCACTGTGTAAGTGTATACTTATTTCTTTTATATTATTATCTGCAGCGACATATCTGCAGCGACCAGCTTGAAATGAAATCAAGAGGGTAGAGAAATATTGAACAAATGAAAACAAACCAAAGTGAGTTAATTCAATACAATCGTACATTCAAGTCAATTTGGGCCTACGTAGTAAGCTGCATAGTTTGATAAGCATAATAATACACAGTAGTAAGAGAACGTGACGCCAAAACGAAACCAGTTTTAGGCAGCTGAATCGTTCTAAGGTTAACTTGCCCGTTCAGCACACCGATAGCCATTTCAACAGCTTACATATTATGGCTACTACTAGAAAAGACGTTAGCAGCTATAAATGCAACATTATGTGTACCAGATATAACTCCTTTACAATAACTAGAGTAACGCCTTTCGATTACATTATGTAAGTGGTGTATAACCAATTTTCTGTGTACGGTATATCCTTTGCTGCTACACTTTTACTGCGTACGGTGGAGGTCTCGAAGTGGAATGATCGGTTTCGGTTAATCGCCGCTCCTTCTCGCTTTTGTCGACAGTGAGTTTCTACATGACTACCTGCACTTGATTCGTTAAATACTACAATGCGCCACTTTTACAGGATACACAACAGCTTGAATCTATGAAATTCTTTTAAAACAAGATTAGTTTTCAATACGATTGTTATTAGATTCACAAGATCTGAGAATTAGATCAGTCTCAAGCAATCCTGTGCTTCAATAATTTTAGACTGTAACCTCGAAGGCTGACTGATACGAATTTCTCTATTGTGTACATATGTATATTTTTAATTTTAACGACTCGTGGTCACCTGCACTTGATCTTATTTTAAAATAATATTTCCGATGGTGGCTTGCCCTATTGCCAATATTACAAAAGTGAAGAATAGGTGTAAGCAACCAAAACGTACTGCGAGACTTTGACTACATAACGGACGAAATTATCGTCTCGTAACGTCACGTTTCGTAATAACGTGTGTATATGGTATATTATTTATTGATTTCTTTATTACTTGTATGCGTATTAAATTGCTCAGAACGTGGTAGTATTATTTATCCACCAGTTTAGCTGAAGGTGTAGCAGTGTGTCTACATACTGCACACCACTCTGCAATCTGCAATATAGTCGTAAGTAGAATTATAACGTAGGCTTGTTGATATTATGCATTTTACGTCTTTCCTTGCTATTGGTGTTAATGTTAAATGTTAACCCATAGATTATTCGAGATAGGCGAGAGAACGATTGACCTAGATTGCAGTAAGTACGAGTATGACATAGATGCGGGGTTTGCTGCAATAATACTTTCCTTTGCAAAGCAGTCGAGACTTTTCTAGCGTTTATGATTGACATTGGGACTCGTTACCGTTGCTGTTACGTCAGGTAAGCTACAGTACATACAAAAATCATGAGAAAAAGTTTCATTGCATGTGCAGTGGATATTGACTCAGAGACAAGTTAGAACAGAGACTTTTGCTAGTTTCAAGAGCAGAATTTAGTTACTACCACCACCACGTGCTAAGTGGTAACAGTTTCGCCCTGAAAACGAAGAAAAAAGGTGCATTTATTTCTACATTGGATTTTGTAAGGTATATACATTAAGATTGCACTGCACCACAAAAGATAAATTAGCAATTTATTTTATTTTTTGACTGCATTCGACGTTTGACTTTTGGAATGGAGTCAGTAGGCGAATGAGACAAGCATTCCAAGGTTAATGAAATGGAAATATCAATAGTGTTGGCTGCAGGCCTTTCTCATTAGTAAGTATTGACAATATTATGGTTTTAATACCTAAGCGTATTTAAACATTGGACGAAAATACTAATTGTAAGATAGACATATTTAGGTAATCTAAAGTTAACAATGAAGTGATTAATGACTTTGCCTTAGTGTTCCGTCAATAAATAAGATTGTGATTCCTATTAGCGTTAAGGACCTTATAGATGAGGTGTGATATGATGTTCACCTATATTATATTCTATTCAATGCATTACCTAGCACAAACACAGAGAGACCCAATTGTCTTTTCATGAAGGAAATGGAAAGTGAAATGGAGAGGAAGCTGACAAGGACATACTTATATATGTACCTATATTCCATTTATGTTACATCGATTTCATATTATTAATCAACATAATTCACCAGATCGATATTGGGCTTTCTCAAGAAAAGTTAAGAATGATAAACTGGTCTGATGTGTTTCGGTATTAACAACTGTATGTCCGTTAACATCTTACTTCCAACAAAAATTCATATTGTCAGTATCTATCGGTAACTTACAATTTACTTTGAAATAAAATAAATACTTTTATTGTTGGTTGACGCTATAGTGAGTGATTACCAATCCAGCAATAGGTAATATATTAAATAATCAGAATCAACAGTAACAAAAGCAACTAAGCTGAGTGAGATACAAAAATCACACGACAATTTTAATATTTGCTGTCACCCGACTGTCTCGTAACCACATAGTCACTAGATGGTTTAATGGTGACTTGGTTAATGGGTGAAATTGAGATTTCCGTAATACATTTCGTACTTTGAGCATTGATGAAGCGTGGAAAAAAGTACAATTCTTTTGTCCTGTACACTGAGCAAGAGCAAATACCTCGAAACGACAATCGTACTGTTCAAGCAACGCGAAAAATGCAACGAGCGAACATTAGGAAACGCGTCCAGCAAAGCCACAACTATGTCCAATCTTATCAGAATCTAAAGCAGACAGTACAGTACGAGCTTCATTCACTCATTCATCGATTGGCAAAAGCGATGACCTACATACACGGGCTTTTAATATATATAAATATATTGTCAGTCTAACAGTACATATTCAGTATAGAGAGTTACCTCCTCACATGAGCATCGAATGCACAAAAACAAAGTTATCCGTCCGTCTGTACTTAGCAATCTGCTGAATTGTCTATAGCGTGTAGTATTATAAGTAGAGATGCCAAAACTGCATTTCGTGCTCCTTCCAACATAGCAGCCACATTACCTGTACCATAAATTTTCATATCAAATGCAGTAAAATCTAAGTAGACTAATATTAGGCAGCCTTGTCGTGATTAGAGTGTTGGCCAGGCCAATCCACATAAAATATCTAGAGTTACTTTGGCACTACTACGCTCATGTTCTCCACGTAGCTGCTAAACACGTTCATGTACATACATACATTTCCCTATATAGTTCCATGCACACCTACAAACATGCACTGCATAGGTACACCAACATCAATATGATTGAAAGTGCACAAAGGCAATGAAGGAAGGGCTGGCTGATTTGTATTATAAACGTTTACATGTACTGCAGCTAATAATAGGCCCACTTGACTCTTTGACTTCTCTGTTTACACTAGCAATAGGAAGACAAAACAAACACATGTTAGCGTGTCTATCTGTAGTCTGTAGTTATTTATTAACACAGAACACGATTGCAGTGCATCGGTGTCCCTAACCCTTTATAGCAATCTATAAAAGCACAGTGTTTGTTCTATTTTCCTAAGAATAAGTAGTAAATATATCTACGAGTGGTAATTATGGTCTTCACTGTGTGCATTTCTGCTGAATTGTGTCTACAATGCATTATTGATCAGACAATAGTGCACCGTAGCCTTATAGCATTATCCTCAAGGGAATTTTCTCTTCTAATTTACCACTGCTATTGAAGTGTATACCCTCATTGCACGTGTACACAGTTGAGCTGTGCAACTTACAATGTACAGGTTGGCCCGACTTAAATGGTTAGCACAATTTAAACCCAATGATGATTTAGGTAGCTGTGTTGAAATATTAACACCTACGCTCTAATCGGCACTTGACATTCATTCACGCCAGTATGCCTACAGTACAAAATTGAACGTGTGTAATTAAATATGCCTAATTAATGAGAATCCTTTGATGCACATATAGGTATATGTAGGTACATAGGTAAGCACGTATGAAAATTTAATCGAGTCGAGGATACGTATCGGGAAGGAAAGATGAAGACTCCTGGGACAGCAGCTTAAAAGTCATGACCATAATGTACATAATGAAGTTGGTGATGGCTGCAGCAGTTGTGGACACACGAAGATACCGTCTAGGTAATTATGATTCTCACTAAGGTTGGTGAGCGAGTGAAATTTTGAATTAGTAATTACATGAGAGAGAAGTGATTTTAAGCTGTAAATATGATTGAAATGTCTCTCTTCTTGTTAGTGTCTATTATGCAGCAGTCAACAAGACAACTTATAGCCCAACTTTCGAAAAGGATGGCGACCAGCCCAATACAAACAGAACCCATTTACTATTTCTTGTTTACTAATTATGTTGTATAGTGTGAATGCGCTATTCATAGAACATTCTGAGCTCTTTATCATGAAGAGGTTTCGTCAAAGAAAAGGTAACATCTGCTAAACTACGATACTGTACCATAAGTAAGAAAAAGTGAATTTAAAATTACTATTTATAGCATCAATCTTTGTTGGGAAGTTTTTGGAAGCCAGGGACTAGACGTTAGCGAGGTACTCATCTTTCTCCTGTTATGAAATTTCATTCATTGAACTCCACAAGGAAATAGGATAATCTAGACAAATGAACGAACTATGTCGAAAATGTTTGCTTTGGCCAGACTCTAAGAGTAAATATTGTAAGTGCTGCTGCGTACTATTGTGGACGTACATAGTTAAGTTAAATAAAGTGCACAGCTTGTTCACATGTAACCAATTCTAAATTCTTCCCATTTCTCTCTATCAAAAAACCAACATTTATATTAACCAGCAAGAAAAGAATGTGCATTTGTCGTTTTTCTATTGTGCAACATTAAATACTCTCAATTCTGAGGGAATATTACATAATTCATCTGGAAGATGTGTATATGTCGTAGTTCGATCGGGTAACACCGCTAATTGACTCGATTGGATTGGCTGACACCCAAACTGCCTAAGCAAATCGAGTCGCAGGGTTTCACGCCAATGGAGTAATATAATTAAATGGTTTATGTATGTTATATGTAATAAATGTAGGTACAATACAAGATTAATTTAACAAGAGTAGGTTACATAATTAGCTTGGGTACATACAATATGTGAACACATATTGGCGTGAAACTCGGTGATTCGATTTGTGTAGGCAGTTTGGGTGTGACTCAATTGGCGATTTGACCCAATCTGACTAGGACATATTATAATACATAGCAACATTGCACACCCTTTTAGTAAAGAAGCCTGCTTCTGTTGTGTGTGTACCGTTGACTGTGGACGAGAAGCACTTGAGCACTCATAGAGTAAAGTTGTTGTGTAGGATGATAAACGAAGCGATATGTGGCATATCGTATGCATATGATGCATGTAATTTGTAACTGTCATGTTACGAGGTTTTTACGTTGACTTTATGGTGGTCGTATCGTTAACATGTAGAAAAGCCGGAGCTAAATAGGAAAACCAATGGGAAATGCAGAAGCTTTGAGCTTTTCTCTCTTCTCTTTGCCTGTGAACTGCCGAGTGACTGACTTGTTGTGAGTGGAGTGCATAAAAGCGAGCTTCGTCGTATCATCCAACCCATTCCTCAACAGCAGCAACTAAAGGCATGTGTAATGGAATGTGATGCATTATTGTTAGAGCTGCTGCTGCTGCTCCTTATGAGCTGAAGTCTCTTGTCTTCCTCTTACAATTAGAATTAGTTGGTTCCTTTGCTTTTGGCTGGCTGATTGTTAGTAAGCCAAGCAAGATTCAGAACCTTAAATGAAATAAGCTCTAAGTAGACTTTAGTAGAGAAAATACACGTGGACTTATGAGCTCTGTGTTTGCCATTACTAATGCGTACTGTGCCATGGGCTTGTACTTGTGTGCAAAGAAGAAGACTTCAGTTAATGGGTACAAAGACTGCCACGCTACTCACTTCACTCACTCATTCATTCATTTCACTTTCGTTCGAGGAATCTCCAATAGCCTCTCCTCAAGTCGAGTCAAGTCAAGTCAATGCTTGCCTACTTATATTCCTACTAGTAGTTCACTCATATCTACAACTCTGATTCTATATGACTGATTGTAAGTGATTGCAAGTTTTCAAATTCATTGGGCGTTATACACATCTCTCTACTATATATCTAAGTACGAGTGTATATAGTTTTATTAAATATATGTTCATAATCTATATGTGAATGTGGGCTGTACCATTGTTAAATATTTAGTATCTTTCAGTAGCTTTAAATTTTCCTATACACACAGCAAGATCCTGTGAGATCGCATCCCATAATAAAGTCTAACCAGTTAAACGTTCGAGTACTGTGACTAGATTTTCATGCGAACTCCGTCTACAACAATCTCTGTTTATTGCAGCGAGCCATCACCATCACAATGTATGTAAAATATTCATCAGAGAATTCACACAGAGTTAGTAATGCAATATGTACATATCTGTACAAATTATACATGTAGTACAACATAACAGAGACGCTCATTTTTACTTTTTCGTTCAGTACCTACCTACATGAAGTATTGGAGTGGATAGAGTTGTCCTGCCTGTACATGTGCATTAAGCACCTCGAAATTCCTGCCATTCTGCTTGATCAACAGAGACGAGCACACAGATAACTGAAAGGGATCCTGTACATGTAGAAGCACCAAGCAGTAGCTGTCGTTTAACATTGTGTTGTTTTATTGATAAATGATGCACAAACATCACAACAAAAGCATGAAAAGTATTCCCTGAAATCTCATTTCTTCGGTTTCTATTTAACCAAAGTAAATATGTATATAATGGTGATGCAACCGGCAACAACACGGGACTGTGTGAATTATGCAACACTTTTCCAACAATGTAATTTTAGTACAAGCTACAAACATTAAGTTATGAGATGAGATTCAGATTTAATTTATCGTTCCGCCACTGCCAATGATCTTTTTACTAGATTAACTGTGGTTTTACTTTGTTCAGTAGAAGTAGTAAGTACGTCGTATTTAGTAGTATGGTAATACATATCTACCGAAATTCAATCGAGAAAGTTTCCTATGGCCAATGCTAACGCTATGTGACTGTACAAACACAGTAAAATCTAATAAAGCATTTCATGCATTTATTACAGCAGAGACATTCGTTACTCCTTGCAGACAAAGATTCAATCGCTTTTCCAAATTATAATTCTATAAATAGAATGCGTTTGTTTGTTTTCCTCCACTAATGGTAAAAGTTAACGGTTGAGTGTTTCTGTGGAGTGCGCCTTGGTCACAGAGAGAACGCCAGTAGTTGCACAATTAATGCTGTACATTAATTTCCTTGGCAAACTTCAGCGAGCTACATTACTTTACACACATTGTACACAATGAGACTGTCAGCTTCTCGCATATTTATAGATGGTAATCATTGAAAGAAAATGTGAAAATTCGAAACTATTGTCTTAGCAAATACGAAGAGCACTTAATACAAATTATTGCATTGCTTTAACAGAAATTACCTACCCTGCAACTAGTAAAGCTTTCTTTTGACCCACCATATAATTTTTTTAAAGTCAAACAGGAGGAAATCCAAACTCTCTTGTAAATCAGTGTCTTCTCATATGTAATAAGGCTTAGAAAGCCACTTTATATCTAATGTAATAGGGATAAGGTGTCAATCAGTTATGTAAGTACAATGGGGAAGCAATCGAAGAGATTATAATGTCACGTACGTGTAAGTGAGAGTAACAGTGGTATTTCATTATATGTAGTATGTATTCTAGTGCAAACTCACAAAATAGTTTCGTATCACTGCACTGCAGTTGTTTGTCAATTGTGTGACGCAGCATTTACTTTTAGTTAGTGAACCTGCACGGAAATATTTGCTTTGAAATTTCAATTTCAATGCTCTCTTGAATTGGATGAGAATAAAAACAGAGAGAGAGAGAGAGAGGCAAGCACGGAAGAAATTGACGTACAAATATTGTGATATGATAAAAACAGATCGTTTGTGTAACAAAACTAGAGCATTACACAGACGAAAGACAACTTTACTGTGCTCGAACAACTAGATCAGGGTATAAATATAGCTGTGCAAACATCACACTCAATTTAGAGACTGTATACATATACATTAATATTTTGTTTGCCAACCCAGAGCTCAGGGCTAACATTATTGATAGAAAACACATATAATACGTACTAGTTGTAGTGAAACGACCGTAGCATAGCCCACCGTGTACGTAGTAGTCAGCAGAAGCACAACAAACAAAGCAGATTAGTGGAATGAAATGAAAGACCGTAGATGGAAAGGAAAATCAAAGGAGACTTCCCACCGTGCGTGCTAAAAATCGATTCATTCTCATCATGTACCAGAAGTATTCATCATCGCATCGAGAATTGTTTCTTCTGAACTAATCGCTGTTCTCCGCAGTCAATCATTAATTGCATATTCTTTTGATAACATGTCTGGCCAGGCTAGCCGAAGACCACATTCTAAATGAAAGGAGTGCAAGAATAACAGTAACGGTTGTAGTATGTTTGTAGCTTCTGCAAAAATGCAACCTTATCGTCATCTTGGAGGCAAAATCAGGAAGCTTCACCAACAACAACACAATGTAACAAATAAGTGAACACGAGCAGTGCTGACCAGACTTCTTGTAGATTTTTACCTGCACTCCAATGTGTGCTGTAGGTGTACGAATGCAATGCATTATGTATTACATGTTGGAAGATGAAAAATTAAATGCAGTTCGTCTTCATTAAACTATTTGTACCTAACGTTTGCATGCTCTGAATTTGGGACAGATATGATTAAGTCATTCCATACAATTGTTTTGTAACTTCCACAGTTGCTGTTGTAAAACGGGAAAAATGTATAGCACGAGCAGTGGGAAGTGGTAATGTATTTTGTGTGTAACTGGAAATTATAAAGGTAGGTGGAGAGAGAGAGAGAGAGAGAGAGAGGTAGGTATCCTAACTGTTGTTGATGTGATGTACCAACTGTGTATTTTGTGTGCACTGACTTAAACAGAGCGTACCATGCCGTTATTTGGGACATCACACGTAATGTGGACAGAATTTTTAAATTGTGCTCGAATTGTGTATTACTAATATTTGCATACGACCAGTTCAATCTATCCCCATTATTACGATTACACATTTAATAAAAATGCAGAAAGTTTCGCTTTCGTTTTCAGTTGCAAAATCGAATGTGGGGCTAACTGAATCCCTAAATAGTTCAGAGTTTCGAATGCAATTTTTAATGCTTGACAGTTGAGCCGTGGGAGCACAAAAGGCTCAAGTGCTCTTGACTTAGCTTTCGAGTGCATATAAAGAACTGTTAATAGTAATGGCACATCATTGCGAGAAGATGGAAGAGAGTTGATTAAGTTACCGCTCTGTCATGTCACCGTCTACGCAAACTTATTAGAGTAATCCTGCAGATTCCCTTTTGCACACAGAGTAAATAGTATGGTAGTAGTACGGGTTCAAGAAAAGCTTTGAGAATTGAATTGCATTTACAAAGTGAGTCCATCAAAAATTCATAACCTCTTGTACCAGACTTTTGGAGACTTACTTTTACAGTATAGAGGGAAGCCAAAGGAAATGTTTAAGCTGGCTTAAATAATAATAGCTACTGTACATACTGCTCGGCTCTTTATGCATTTAAAGTACTGCTAATTTACTATTACAGTAGTAGTAAGTAGTGTCTTTTTGGGAACACGTACCTTTAATTCTCTCTCTCTCTCTCTCTTGCTCTCTGTGAGAAGGTCTACTCTCTAATAAAATGAAATAATAAATGAGTAAGCAACTTTTGCTTGGACAATCTAATTTATTTTCCTCTTTCTAAGTTGCTGGCCAAAGTAAATGATCTCATTGCGACCAACTACCCATTAGCTAGTGCAACCATGCTAATTTGCTCAGTGAGTCTCTCAGTAATTCTCCTTAAACATGTTCACTGCTGACTACATGCAACTACAGATACTGCTATGCAACTAACTGTACAAATGCGAAATCAAAGGGCTAGCAAGTCAACGACAATTTTTTCCGTCTTGGCTACTTTATTGAAGCACTATATAAGAGAGTTGAGTCATATTAGTAGAAAAGACAAGTCGTGTCTTTATCATTCTTCAAAGAAGTGCATTTAAGCACATTGAACATTGATGAGAGTACATTACGTACCATTGACCATATGTTTTCTGCCACATATGTATGTATGTACAACTATACTAATACTTTTACTTACTATATGTACGAGCAAACTTATACAGACAAGGAAAAGTGTAGCACTTGTGTTTGGACTGCTGCAACTTGTCAGTAAACGATACTGTGATGAGAGTGAGTGAGCTGAACTGGTAAAGTATCTGTTAAAGTAACTTGTTAAATGTAGCCATAGCCAGGGCCAACTGAATGAAAGTGAGTTCAGTTGAGACTTGAGTCGAATGGAGCAAAGAAAAAGAGTTGCAGACAACGCGTGTGTCTAGTAAATACTAAAAGCATATAAGATATACTAGTAAAGAAGTAAATGTGTCTCCACTCCACTGCCTCGCACTCACAACTCCTACACAGTTTTTAGAGTTTACGGTCATAAAATTAAGTTGGTACATTTGAAACGTTTTGATGTTGGCAGATTGTCACTTTGCGGAGCTTTTAGTATACAGTTAAACACCAATAACTCAATTTTATTGGACATATCACAGCACTTAGTTAGATACCAAAACCAAACATAGCAACAAGACATTTTGAATCTGGTCCTAATACCATGTAGGTGCACGTACTGTCGCACTATATATACTACTATACTGTATTTGATTAGAATGAAACTGATACTGACAATTGTGTGTTTAAGGGTGCTGCAGCTATATCACAGAGATCGTTGGACACTACAAGAAGCATTTGTTTAGTTCTTTTAGATGCTTGATGTGAGAGAAGTGGCGGGGTCCTGTCCTGTGCTGACACTCAGATAAGGACTCTATAAATATATAAATATGATTCAACACGCACATAAAAAATTATAGGACGAAAACCTTCAACTTTTAGCTTGTTCTCTTGCACAACCGTAGTATTCACCTTTTCATTACATAAGTAACACAGTATTACTGCAATTTAAAATGTAAATACAGAGAAATTATAGGCTATCTTTGTAAGGTGGGCTCGTGTGCCCTACAAAACAACATATTGGCATGTATTGCACTTCATATGTAGAATTTGCACCTCTACACTTCTGTGTAGAGCAGAAGAATGTATTGTACATACTTGTATCCAATGAGGACAATACAGCAAATTAGTATTGATTGAAAAAATCGTCAAATTTTCACTTTCCTTTATGGCCACCTGAATATAGTGATTACGACACGAACAGAGCTATAGGTAGGTTGATGCATTATTAGCTTTGTGCTCATTGTTGCGTCTATTGTGCCGTCTCTTTGTAATTGAACTGAATGCATGTCAACTGCACTCAAATCAACACTTACAATCAACATCATGAAACGAAAGCCAATTGATGAAGTAAATGGCTTGTTAGGTATGCACTGTTGACTGTGCACCTCACAATGTGCACCTACGTTATGTACGAAGCGACGTGATTCCAATTATAAAAATCTTAATACTACACACAGTACTACATACTAGCACTATTACTATGCTGCATCCCACCATCAGACTCGAATACTTACAACTAGGTTGGAGTACACTGCTTTATTGTTCTACACAACATTGGAGCATAAGGGAAACGGGCAAGCTGAACGGGAGAGGTTAAGATAAAGCGACAGCAATAATAAAACGTAAGTATGTTATGCCTATTAAGGCACTGACAGTGGAGATAATTTAGTAAGCTGGAATTAAAATGATTATGCAGCCAACAGTCTTCGGGTTAACGGAAAACATTCGTTAGAAGTACCTATCAATAAATTCTCAATTTATTGTGTCCACATAAATATTATTGTCACCGCTACACAAGTTACATTATTGTATATTTGTAGGTATGCAATGCACGTTGTAGGTATCCAAATGGATAGATGTTATTTGGAGTGCTGTTTTCTTTGGAATTACTACATCCCCAATATTATGTAACAATACATTATTGATTTGAATTGCTTTACCCTGGCCTGGTCTGCTTTTTTAGCGTGATTATGCAGGCACTTTTATTTATTGTTCGTATCACACATGTAAATTCTTAGAATTGCATTAAGTAAGTAGACACGAAATGTTTAGTGACTAGAAAGGTAAATAAAAAAATTGGCTTCCGAAGACAATACAGACAGTAGTGCAATTCATTATCCTAACTACATTTATAATGGATTCATTACATTTCCTTGGGGTTTAGATTAAGCTTCGCAGACGAACGATGATAAAATATACCTACATACATACGTATTTACTACTTTAAACATATTTGTGTCACTTTCTTTTTTACAATTTTATTTATATAAGGAATTTTCATACAAAAGCTGAATCGCATTTTTGTCCACCTAATTTTAGAAGCGAGGACGACTCTTTCAATTGTTTTAGTGAGTTTTCTTATGCAATTGCTAGGTAAGTTGAATGAGGACGTTTAAAGAGTGAAGTACAACCTTAGCCATGACACGAACAGATACTTCCAAGTTGCTGAATGGTGGTGAAAGATTGAATTGATTTGCAATCCTTCTACAGTTCACACTCTCAACGAGTGTATACGAGATCACTTAATGACAGGCCAATTAACTTGGGAACATTTAGACAGCGCACAGATACCATCGCCGCGTCTACCAACTAAATTCCAGACGAATAAAAATGCACAACATTACCGCAGTGGCTCTTAAGTAATTCCTTATAGAGATACAATGTATCGAATGACGATAGTTCCATGTATGCCATCGATAAGGAAAAGCTATCTTCAGTCGTTTAACGCACTTAGGCCATTGAAACTTAAAAAATCGGCACGGTTCATTGCCATATCTGTGTCCATATTCTTGCTTCTCATGCCCCGCTTTACTGTTTGTTATTTCGTTGCATTTCTTATGGAAAATAAATGGAAATGGAGCATCAGCATTACAAATTTACAATTCTACCAAAGTCCAAGATGTGAAATCATAATTTTTAATGTCCGAAGAGCACTGACTGACTCTGTAGGTCCAAAACAGAGTGAATAAAACTTGTACTTGTTATGCATGTAGTATGTTCGGCTTACTCTCGCCACTTTTGAAGTACATACACTAACATTGACTATTCTGTTTGCGTCTCTGCAGATTTTATCATTTTTCGTCTTTAGTCTCAGTTGGCCTACACCTAAGCACATGTAACCTACGATATATTATAGTAGTAAAGGGATCATTCATGAGACTAATACATACATATTTAAGGATTTTGGCCGTTGCAGCAACTAGCAATAGATAAGTATCATCATAATGTACATACATTGGTGGATCAGGTCAGGTGAGTTCTCTTAATTTCTTCTTTTCACTCTCGGTAGTCGTGTAATAATGTGTATACCGCTTGCACTTACTGCATATTGTAGCCAAACATGTTGTTCCACTGGGTACTGGTTGCTCCCAGTTGGAGATTTCATTTTGTAAATGACAGATATACACATAGATCATATACACAATACAAAGACTATACAAATGGCATCTTAAAGGTGTGCACAAGAAATCTGCAGACCTTACGCAGACATAAACTGCAAATAATATGTTCGTGGCTTTTTAACTCGTAATGTAGCGAAGAAGTAGGCGAGTGCAAGTGTATACTGTAGAAATAGATTTTTTTTCTTTGGAGAATCGTCATGCGGAATGTAGGAATTAGTATGACTATTTGAATTGAATGAAATTGAACGTTTTGTTTTTTTGCCACATTCGATTAAGGTTGGCTTCGTGCTTGTTTTGAAGAGTGGCGGAGGAGGCCAGATGGCTACTGGCTACTACTCTGACTACTGGTCTACTCCACAAGGTAGTGGTTATAACTATTTTCTTGAAAGCATATAATGCAGTAATGATTATGGTGAACGCAACTTCAAATAAGTACTATGTATCTGTATGTACTTTATATACTTATACTTACTGGTCACATGTGTGGCGGAACATTGCAGAAATTGACTAAAGGTACAGAATTTTATTGCATGTAAGTATTTAGTTTGGTTTGCTCGGTAGCATTTAGGACTACCAAATGTGTGCAAGTGTGCAGGGTCCTTTTTTTTGTTCCTTCTCTAAGAGTTGTGATTTTATTCAATTCAAGTGCAAAGAATAAAGGTAATACATAAGTGATTGCACTTACTTAGGCTCTCGTTCTACTTTAATAACTTTAATAAAACGAGGTACTACCTACTCCTACACTGTATTTCCGTATTGCATTGCACTATGTATATGTACATGTGGTGCAGATAATTTAAAATATTATGCCTGTAAATATGCTTCCATAGTGTTGGGTGTTTCGATTGATAAAAAGGTGGATGGTAAGCATAGTGGCTCGTTAAATGGGTATTCATGAACTCAAAGTTAAAGCGATAACAGAGTGGCATCGTATGATAAGAAAAAGTGAGTGCACTTCTACGTATAGAGAATGTGTAAGAGAGTGCCGTTAAAATATGCATTAGGATTAAATTGAGAATGGGGAATTGTTTAGCTACATTAGATGCTTGAATAGTTCCATTTTCGGCTAACTTTCTTTGAGGAAAACGGCAAAAAACGGCTCCGACATACATAATGTATTTTAAGTAGTGCCTACCAGCGAGCAGCAGCAGTCTACGTTTATGCTTATAGGCATTTAGAATGTGTAATGTTATGGGCTTAGTCGGGTTATTCTTAGCTGCCATTATAGTCGCTTAATGTGTGTTTGCATTACTTTATTCTGTTTTTCTAGGTTGTAAGCATTTTCGAAAAACACGCCAGAAACACAAGTATGGGCTGATCCAAATCGCTCTTACAACATTATATATTGGTTCTAAATGTCCTTAGTTTTGAAAAT
>JABASC010002707.1:0-16546 GCA_019776185.1 Plutomurus gul
ACCGGTTTTAACCCCGGTCGAAATTGAAAAAAGCCGGTCAAAACGAAACACTGGAAATTGCAATGTTTCGTTGGGTAATTTGCTTTCGTTCAATCCGTGGCAAGTTATATAATAGCTACCTATACTCGTATTATATTTCAATAACTGATTTATTCGAATTCACTTGTAGTTTTATTGTGCCTATATTTGATATACAAAAATAAACCTCGTTTATAATGCCATATATCAGTCAACCTTCACATATTTTCAAAGAATCTAATAGCTATTTATGCACGGACGTGTAGTGGGACAATTTCCCAGTTAAATTTGCATATACCACACAAATTAGATATTTACTATCAATTATTGGTAAGGAATGTTATCATGGCAAATGTTAAAAATAAAAAAAGGTTTTGTTGAGAATGTCTAATGCATGTATAATATGTGTTTTATGTTTATGTATGTGGGTTTCGTAATGAGCATGTGTAGGAAATTCCTGTGGGTACAATGAAAAAAGGTTAAAATCTTTCGTTGTTTCATTAGCCGGAAGAGATACGTTATCCATTTTTAGACTTTAATGAAAGCGGTAGGTGCGAAAAGATAAAATATGAGTCGTCGAGTGACAAATGAGCCTAAAGTAGTATTCAACCAATAAGCCAGACGAAATACATGCACTGTATGCCAAGATGAGTCGTTAGGAATGTACTTTGGTTATTTGTGGAGAGTGAGTAAGGTATTGCACATTAGTAGTGGGAGTGAGTAGCAGCACACATTACAGTTTTCACACGGTGCACACTACTCGACTGTTATGTGTGAGCGAAAGAGTAATTAATAATAAAAGGAGCTGCGATGCAAAGCCAGACAGTCTCTAACGCAAAGAAAAGTAACCTCGAAAGAAAGTTGCACTGAAGTCGGAGAAAGTAAAATGTTTTAGTGCGGTCGACTCGTTTCGCTTCTCACGTACGTAGAGCACGGTGGAATGAATGAAAGAGGAAGTAACGGTAGGCGTTTGTTCGAGTCAAAGTAAAAGTACTCCTTACTTACGCTACCAGCGGTTACATTTTTTCATCATTCCACGCAAGTGAAAGCGTATTTGTATGTACACAGAGTGCATTAACCGCACATGCATGCTCTGTATGATAAGTTGGCACTGAGGTAGCTCCTTCAGTTCTCCGTAATACAGAAACAGTACATTGAGAGTGTGGCACAAGCAAACGAAAGCACAAGCGCAAATTTAGTTATGTTTGCGGAGAGGGAAGTTGGAGGAAAACGAACAGTTCCCACACGAACCATAAATACTTCGAATGCTGATTTCATTATAACTCTATTCATTTTTCTGGTACTAGTTGCTTTTACAATGTCTGAAGGCAAACGAAGCAAAAATGCGCTCACTGTCATCGAATCAAAGGAGAAAGTTCTCGAAAAACCGTCACCTATGAACTAAATATAGTTTTTGAACTCATAACACTGACGATTTAATTGTGTGGCGATACTGTGGCCATAATGTCTTCAAACAAGAGAGTTTTATATTTTGGTCCGTTGCCGTGAGAAAGGAAGATGCAAGGCCAATATTTGAATTAATTAGAAAGTGGGTGAAAGCAGCGAATGAAAAGCAATAAGAAGGTAGCTAGGCTGTTCAAGTGACTTTTATATTACTTAAGATCGCGTAAATGTAGGTGACTCTGCCAATATATGTTCCTTTGGGGAATTCCATTCGAATTCCACCCTATCATAATAACACCCATAGATTAGAAACCACTCCAACTGCTCCATGCAAAAAGGAAGCTACATATTATATGACTACTACTACGTGTGTTCTCACAAAAAGTAAACGTTGCCTTGAAGTAAACAGGGAAAATACTACACAGTCTCAATGAAGGAGCTACATTTCCCACTATTGCTACACCATTCTCACGCACTCATTACAAAGTAGAAAATGTGGGAATTCTCGCCGGATTCTTCTCTCGCTCCCTTTCTACACAGCATAAAGTTTTGCGACACTTGTTTATTACTTACTTATACCTACTCTTGGCTCTCTCCAGTTTTCACACGAACACTCTACAAACACTACCAATGAATACACACCTAAGAGCTTTCACCCGCCGACATAATGTGGGCGTATCCTTGAAGCAGTGCTACGACTACACACAACATTTGTACAGTAAAGAATTACAGTGTAGAATGTCTAATGCAGTCAAGGCACTGTATCCACTTCCTACTAACTTCATATTACCATTTACTCTCAGAAAACTTGCAGTGTACAAACTTCCGCTCATATACGTATATATATATAGTATACCTACAGAGTGAGTCTGATTCAAGATTTCATTTTATTAGGGTACGTTACACAAGACCCGAGTCCTCACTAAAAGTAAGAGAGTTAGATTTAAGATAAAGATTGTGCTCCAGAGGTAAATCACACAGTACTCTTATTCTATCGAATAGAAGTTTCTCTTGGCGTTGATTGTAATGAGTTACTTTAGCAAGTCTTCGGTTACGCAATTATTCAAAGGACAGCATCCTCCCACTAGCCAAACCAACACCGACTAACCAAACCAAGTCATCTACCGACTAGAATGCCTACAAGAGTTAATAAAGTTTTTACACTTTCAGAATAGAAACCATTGCATTCGTGCTCACGGAATCCAACGTGCTCTCGCATTTTGAAAGTGTGAAAAGTGTTTGGTGGAGTGCTTGTTAAGATTGTCGAGCAGTTGCTTTCGAAGAACATAAATAGGTAGGTGCAAGAAACTTGGGTATTATTAGTAACGGAAAAATCTATGAAGAGAGAGTAAGAGAGAGAGAGAGACAAGGGTGCTGAGAGAAAGGGGAATGGAAAAAGTGAAGGTAGTTGAAGAAAAGAGAAAGCGTTCGAAAAGCATGAAGTCCGTTTGGCGTCGTGGACACGGAAGATATGTTTTCTCTCTGCTCAAAGTTCAAATTAGAAACGGTAACTAAAGGGAAGTGAAGTGAAGTAAGTAATGTAGCTTGTAAAGGAGAGTCGATGGCAACTCTTTTATAAATTAAGGTAAAGCTAATATAGTGGCAGAGGAAACGAGAGAGCGCGAGAGAGCGAGAGTTTGTGTTGTGTGCTCTCCATTCACTCTCTCACATTGACTAGAATGCAGAGTGAATAGAGGAAGAGGTGAAAAGTCATTTAGACTCGCACACTGTAATAGCCTATAAAGACTAGTTTATTATTGTGTGTTTTTGGTGCAAATGTCACCTCTAAAGTGCAGCTGCGAGCTCTCATAAACTTGCCACATGGATCTCAACAGCTCCGACTGAAACTGTACCAGACCGACGGAATCTCCAATGAAATTCTCCCTTCAACAAATACCTTCTGCACTAAGACTACAATGTAAGCAGTTGTATATACTTATAGACATATATTCATACATACCACCACATATCATTTCATCTGCTCAACTCTCCTCACTCTTCTCACTCCCTCCCTCCCTCTTATTTCTTTATGTAATGTAGTGCACCTAATCTACTAACGAAACGAACATGTATATATGTACATTATACAATTAAAAGCAAAGCAACTCAGAACGGCAACATATTTATTACACAACAGGAAATGAGTTTAGATTTTATGTTCTAAATGTGCAAATAATATTCGCGGCCTATCTCTACAGACAATGTTCCCACCTAGACAATCCTCTGTCCCACAAATAATAATGCACTTTTTGTGATTGTCGTTGTCACAGAAATGTTATCTTCACATTATGTCACTTTGCAGCATTTCCGTAGACACTTAGGGCTACTACTTTTGTATCTTCATCAAAGCACAAGACTAATCCTACTGTTTACTTTTTGGAACTCTACTTATAGTCTGTACCTATTTGAAGAAATATTATAAAAGAAAAAGTTTCCAGTATCCAATTAGATTAGACTTTCCGCAGTTTTTTGTAGGGAATTTATCTCTGCTCTACTCCTTTCAAATTAATAATAATATTCAAGGAAGCTGATTTTAATATGTTAAAATCTTTTGTTCTCACGTTTCAATCGATTTTACAAATTTACACTATGAAATTTCTTTCGTATAAGTTTCCAAGTAGAGTTCCGAGTAGAGATCCGAGTTAATTAGTGGACAAGAAGCAATAAAGCAGAAATATACAAAGGAAATGCGTACCTTATTCGTTTCCATTCTCATACGATTGCTTATCGCACTGCAGATCTGACAGAATTCGTCAACAATTCCTACGGGGCTACTAGATTAAAATTTCGGTGTAAACCATGTCCTTGTTTCTGCATAAAAGGAACTGCTTCAATTAGATCGTTTCAAAATTGGAAATGTTTCCATAATTGTTATTTGAAGTGAAAGAAAGTGTGACACAAAGGATCGTAGCAATAAAAGAGAGTGGCGCAATTAATTGTGTCCAATTCTCACGACTGTTCCCCCATGTTCTGAAAAATATGTAATGATTTGATTGCATTCTGCGTGAGATGACAAAAGACACAGTGTGCTATTCCCCAGAAGTCTTACAAATAGATTTTTGTTCATGAAAAGCAATTATTGCTGTCGCCGGCGGTTGAGCAAGAGGAGCAAGGGGAAGACAGCTGTAGAAGATGTGGAGACAAAAACAAAACATGGAAGTACAACACAAAACACTCAAAATGTGTGACGGAATAATAAGCGTTGTGATTGTCGGCTTTAGAGCTTGTCTGCCTTATGGAGCTATAGGGAGTGGATTCTTTTCCTACATCATTACATGTATATCGTTTAATGTGTTGTCTACCGCCAAGTGAGAACAGAGAGACGCTCAAGTCAAGTTAATAGACTACACGCATGGTGTCCTCAATTCAATTAACTTTTCTTGTTATGTAACTGTCGACTTGACTCGACTCCGTTATTATCTTCGACAGCAATCTCAATCTTTTCCTCGCTTCCACTACCAACACAAATGCATTCCTTTCCATACCAATGAAGACTGAGCATCAATTATAGCTGCTAGGTATTACAATAAATACTGTAGAGCAGAGGACAATGCCAGCGACCAGTGGATACACATTCCACACAAAATAGTAACAAAGTCACGAGAGCTATTAGCCACTTCTCTTCACATGGAATACAAGTAAACAATAATGGTGATCAGGACGTTGCTGGTGCTGGGAAGCGTGACTGAGCAGGCACGACGACAATAAATGACAAGGAAATATTGCACAACACTGTCCTGGCATATGAGTGCACATGTAGAAACATAAAGAAAAATTCAACATCATTTAACATTCGAGTCTGCAGATGAATTAGAGTGTAATGATTATTTACTACCATTATATTGCTACTTACACACAGACTATAATCATGTGAACTTACTTACTTGTTCTATATAAACGTAATTGTATCTTTTGCACTGTTCGCAATTCGTTAGAGGAGAAAGCAACGAGCAGGGACTTTGGTAGATATAAAATACATATAATAGTTCGTTGAGTGGAGTACAGCGTCCTTCATTACGTGCACACACAAGTCAACTCGAATTCATTGCCGATAAGAATGGAGCAAAGTGTTCCATCTTTCCCTCTCTCTTTCTCTCTCTCTCTCTCTCTGTGTGTGTGTATGCAAGGGAGACAGAGACCAGCGGAGAGATCTCGACTTGACTGGAGAATAAACTAAGTACAGCAGTTACGTTTTATTTCACTGGGAAACTTTTTAACTTGACGGCAATCTTAATCTCGCTCATTTTATGGGCATTCATATGTTTAGATGTAAGATGGGCAAGTTGAATTTTTACGACTTCCACCAACAGTTTGTCTGCATTCCCTTTCACAATCTCTCCACAACCTCCCCCCCCCACATATTCCCTCGATATGGAGTTCTATGTTCTCGTCGTAGGATAGGACTCTCTCAATTCTCTCGACTTATCTGATACTATGTGCTCTCTCTCTCTCTTTTCGTCTGTGTCCTTACAATAACTTCATTCTCATTTAATATCTCTTGTGAGTGTGTGTTTGTGTCTCTGCGAGTTTTCCTATTTCTCCAACAATAATTTGTAGTCAGCCTTGTAGAGAAATACGAGGCCAAGTTGAAGATTAAATGAGCAATTTACAGTAATGAGCTGTTCCTATATGCATTATAATATATAACATTAAATTGCTTCGTAACTTCCACTTGTATTTATTTATTATATTGCTGAAAACCCAATCGTGTACAAATACGTGCTCGTAACAGAAGACACATCATATACTTTCACTATACTCTCTTTGACATTTGTAAAGAAAGGTCGAAAGAGCATGAACATGCTATTTTTAGAATTGCCTAGTAGAACTATATTCATAAACAAGTAATTCATATGAAAATTTCAAGCACCCCTTTCACAGAAGTTCTCGTGAATATCTGCTTAATAAAAGCAATCGTTGCAAACAAAATTCATTGGTAGATGAAGATTAAATGTTAACCAAATAAATAAAATCTCTGGCTGATATCACTGACAAATCTTGAATCGAGCTTAACGCTTATCGGTGCCTATACACAATGCTAAACACTTTCTGACTCTCATGTTCCTTGGGCAAAATCAATATGAAACCGAAATTGATAGAAGAATTATTGGTGTATTCCAAAGTGTGTTCTGTATATTCAGCTGCACATATTTTAGATTGCATAAGTGTACTCGGGATATTGTATTTTTGTTCCTGATTGTTTTTGAAACATCTAAGACTCTGAATTGCAGCTGATTATAAATTGTCGACTTTGTAGTTCCTATTGCCCGTTCTGTCTTCCAAGTAATTTTCCGAGAGCGCGGTATCCACGACATGGTTTTGTTTGCCTAAAACCTAGTGATTTCATTTATGTACAGGGTAGTCAGTAATATGTTTAACAATCTCTTCAATTTTTTGCTATACATCAACAAAAAGCAGTAATAAACGAAGGCAATATTTACTGATATTTAATTTGAAGAACGATACTATGTACAATGTTGAGGAGAAAAACGCAAGTTTACACATTCGTGTATTCAGAGTATTTTTGAATTGACTTGTACGTGTGTTTATATGGAGTAATACATTTGAACATTTGTATGCATTTGAATACGAGCAGGCTGAAGAGATCAACTTGGTAGTTGAGTATGAGACATCCTGTACGTAGATTATCATGAGATTTGCATCCCGCATGGAGAAGTCTGAGGATTGCGTCGACTGTTTCGCTCTTCCAGTAGATCGAAGAATGAATGGTTTCCCTTGGCTTTGTTTTGCTTTAGTTCGGTTGCATGAGATGGGAGGCTGTGGATGGCATAGTGATTTTGTTCGAGGAGCTGTACATTTGCTTCTTGTAGAGAGAGAGAGAGAGAGAGAGAATAGAAGACACAGAGTTCTCGAGTGGAATGAAATGGAGAAAGTTGATTGGGAACTCAACTCCAGTCGGATTCCAATTCATATTCATATTTTACTCTCAACACTGGGGTCTATCTGCTTACTCCAACACTTACCACTATTGCATGCATCCAGCGTGCACAGTGGTAAATAGTACTGGGTGGTGGGAAGTGGGGATACAGTTAGTGTTCTTGAATTTGCTTGCTTACTTTCTTTATCTTGTACTTTCTACAATCTTATAAAGTACGTAGTATAAATACGTACTGGACTTCATGTCGACTCTCTCAGTCAGTGCCAACTAAAATCATTGTGGTGCTACCGCGCAAGGTTTAAGCAGAAGCATCATCGTCTTACCGAGTTGAAACCGCTGTTTAATTTAACGCTCAAGATTCCTCGTCGACCCACTTCCCATAAAAAACAGTTTGACTTACAATTTAATGTTTATAGCAAGCCCTCCTGTAACAAGTACAGTTAAAGAAAGTTTGAACACCCTCGTTATAGCAATCCCCTACATTACCCTTACCTTTGCAGAATTATATTCATTTCTTCAGTGAAAACAGGTTACACGTAAATATACAAGCAAAAGCAAGCAAAACCTTGGATTCCTCCAATAAAACTTGCGCACTGAAATTCGGAATCACGCGTCTACTCATCCTTGCTTTTATATTTCAATAGTTTTATCGTTTTACTACTACTGATCGTTAGTAACATTTCTGAGATTCACCTAAAGTCATAGCAGTGGAAAAATTTGATAACTGCAAAGGAGATTGGCGCTTGAGGATTGAGGACTGCTTCCTTATAAAAATCAAATCAGTTCCGTCTACACGCTAACTGCTGCAGCGGTGAACGAGACACACACACACATACATACACACAGAGAAGAGAACGGGACAGCGGCTCCGCTCCATATAGTTTGACGGATATATAAACGATAATGAATTTCTTGTCATGTCTTGTGTTGTGTTAGTGTGGTGTGCTATTCTAGGCGGGACCCTTCACTTCCATAGAGAATAGGAGTCTAATCGTTAGTTCACGGATTGGAACGGAATCGACATAGGCGAGAACAAAGCGCCATCAGATAGTACCTGAACGATGAAGGAATCCCAGAGAACTCTCCATTTATACGTTGGCACTTGCTATTATCAGAGAAATCTTACTGCATTTAGTAAAGTGTTCCATGTATTATCCCATGTTCTCCGTTTGGAATGGTTGTGAGAACTTTCGCAATTGAATAGACACTTGTTTTTACTTATCTTTTGCTAAGAAGAGTATTCTAATCTTTAGTATGTTCCATTGTGCGAGGGGTTTGGCTGTGTGCATACACACTGGTCATGTAGCCAGTTGGCTGCTGCACGCAATGAGGTAGCTTATCTTGCTTCTTCTTACCCAATGCTGCTCTTATATTAACTGCCACTGTGTAAGACGTGTTCAATTCATAAATAGTATACATGAGTGTGTAGACTTGTACAGTATTATATTGCTATATGTCCTATTTGTGTATCCTTATATAATATAGCATTACGCACATTCCAACAATTACACGTACTACAGTTATATTCCTTGCCAAACTACCAACCCAACTCTTTTGCACAAACTTGGCCATAAAAGGAACAAATTAATTGTAATTGCAATACAGCTTCATAGAAGTGTCAACTAACATTAAGCACGCTCATACATTTTACACGCTACGCAATAAAACCAACAGGGCATATTACAATCTATGGGTTTACCTTGTGGATAAGAATAATTTGCTTTCTGCCCTTATTAAGATGTTTCTGTATTAACTGAAAGAGATCTAGGAATCTAGATCTACAATAAAAATATAGACTCGCGATCTAATACTTACACACATTCAAGGCCGTTAATACACACAAAAAAGCCATTATGCCTCTATAAGATGTTTCGGCTACACAACTGATGAAAATTTGTCGACGAAAATCTACTTTGGAGATCATATTCGCAATATATCTTTCCAAAATTTCGTTAGACCACTGTTTATAAATAGAAGCACAAAACAACTATTTGACAATTATGACAACACTGACAAACAATATGACATATAAATGCCGACACAAGCAAACTATGACAAAATGGCAATACTCTGCAATTAAAAACTGTTTGTCTCCTCTGTACTGTACGTACAGGTAAGTTAACACAAGTGAGAGGACAATTGTATTATCACTTGCCGATGACGTCGGGGCAATGAATCCTAACTAGAATTGCGCCCTGAACTTACGAACTAGAGACCAAACCTCAAAGGGTACAATTTACATTCTTTATAATATCATATTACATCATACACTAAACACAATACATACATACATATTACATATGCTAGCAGATAACCAACATTGGATACTAATTAGAGCTGTTTTCGGCTACGGTTAACCGACCGAATTTCCGGTTAACCGAATTCGGTTACAGTTTTTACGATTCGGTTATAATATGTAACCGTAACCGAATCTAACGGTTACAATTTTTGTATTCGTTTAACCGATTTTTGGAACCGAATAAATTCGATTAACTGTTAGTTTTCATTACAGAGCCCTCTGTTTCCGTTATGTTACTCCGACGAGAACTTTTTATGCGTATACAGCTTCTAACAGTTGTAATAACACTTAAAGTTTGCCATCTCATAGATTGTTCATCTAATATTTTATTTATCTTTCCATTAGTTTAATTGAGTATTCACAAAGGTGAATCTATTTTTGTCTTAAGTTTTAAAAATTCAATATCGAAACAGTTATGGAAAAGAACTCGTCTGTTAGACACCATGTCCAAGATACTCTAACAAGTTCTGATGGTGAAGGAAAACAACGTAAAAATTTTCGAACTTGCAAGTTTAAATTATAATGTTAATTTTAAATCGAATATTAAATATTTGAAACCCTAAAATTTATTGCTAGCCCAATGACTATTGTGTGATACAACCGTTCATTACAATGTCAAAAATGTGCAAAAAAATCTAAATGATTATGCCAAATGGTGTACATTAAGTATATCCATTAACCGAAACCGTAACCGGTTTTTCGATTACAGAGTGTAACCGTAGCCGAAACAGCAACCCGGGAAAGATTCCATAACCGACCAGTTACGGTTACATTGTATAACCGAAACCAAACCAAAAACGTAACCGAAACAGCACTAATACTAATAAATAATTTCTACACTTAAATTCTAGATGGACAAGAGTGCAGCCAAATGCTCCAACACATACACAGATACATCACGCACAACTTTACTAGTTCATACGCAGTTTTAATACAATTGTAATGGGTTCTTTGGGACACTGATGTGCACAAACGGTACGATACTAATTAGAGTAATTGTTTCTGCAGTTAAACTACGAAGTACGGCTTCACAGGCCCGTATTTAGAGTGCCACGTGTGGGGGTATGGGCCACATGCCCACTCCAAATTTCAGTAAGTACTCCAATTCCAATTCGGGGGGCCGGATCAGCGCTATCTCTTCAGATTTGAAAAGCAGACAAAAATCTGCTACCCCCTTAAATTGTTAGTCACAGGTTTTTGAATTGTAAAAATCTTATGTCCTTATGTCATGTGTAACAAGTGTGAATGGAGCACATAACAGTTTTTACCATAGTCAAAAGTATTGAGTGTCCTATTTAAACTTGGATCACATACCACAAAGGCGCACATCCAATCTTCGGACGATTTACATGTTACAAGGCAGGGAAAGAAGATAATTACTGTTGTGTATAGGTATATATCAAGTAGCGGACATTGCCGCAAGGTATATCATAGCATTGCATACATATTTGTTATTTGATGTAAGCATCAATGTTGCATAACAAGTATTGCATATAAGATGATGGGAAGGTATAAATGGGATTATGGTGTTACTTAAGTGAAGTCTACTGTATGTCTAAGCCCTGACTGATGATTTAAAATGTCGAACAAAGGCTCTGCCGGGCCGTGTCTAATCAGATACTAAGTATCTAACTTTCTACGCTTCTTAGCTCTCTTCATAGTATTTATATTCGTACCAAACCAATCATTTAATCAGTTTCCGTCAGATGAGTTGGCATCAACTCCCGCTAAAATTATTAGCTAAATGAATTTTCCGATCCTTTCCCCATTATGTTACAATAAATTATGAAATTTGGTCTTTAAGCGTGTAGCACGTTCACCAATATTTTTCTTACTGCCTGTTCTTACGCTCGATATCCTTGTCATTTTGTATTTTTCCTCCCACTTTTCCTCCCTTTTTCTAGCCATTCAACTTTCAAGCTACTAACTCAAATAGAGATGAGTTGTCCGTTCTTTAAATCAATTCAGTGTGGATAGTCAACTCAAGCAGGTAATAAAGTACCATGACTCCTCTCCACTGAACAGATCACATCACTTTTGTTCATTCTTTCTCGTTTTATTTTCTGTTGTAATTAGCACAAGGCCTTATTGTGTTAATTAAGTTAATAAACTAGTATAATAGTTATATGGAGAATTAGTGCTTTGTAGCAATTTCTTTCGTGAGCATTAGTGAAGGGCAGACTATACTCAAACAGTTCGGTGACTTAATCTGAAAGTTACACATATCAAGTATTTTAAATCCAAGGCAAATTAATTAGCCCTTTCGTAAAGACTCCCCCCAAAACACTGCCGTGTATTAAAACGTGACTGACCTTAAACCCTAATCATTACAACTTAATGTCATACATAGTTCAATGAAATACAAAAAAATTATTTCTTTGAATTCCTATTGCAGACAGACTAAAGAGTAATTATATTCCAGTTCAAAAGTCAGATTCCGAATCCTGACTTGAGTGAATATTTTTGAAGGATCACTGGCACAATTTTGGACTATGTATAGATACGTATGAATAGAAAGAGAGGGATCAAAATGGTCGTTGTGTACGACAAAATCTATACTATACAGCAAATGGATGATAAGGAAAGGATGAGAAATTCGTATGACTTCTGTGAAGGAGTTGGATTGAGTGTTTGACTCACTCGCCCTATTTATTACATTGACTTCTTAACCGAAGGGGCAAAGGAAAGCGACGGCCCATTAACCAATACTGTAGGCGTAAGGGTATTCATCTTCCGCTTGCAATGGGTTTATTATAAGCAGTTTATTTATTCTAAAATCCATAGCTTACACGACTTTCGATTTCTGAACCATATAAACCCATCGATTCATACGCAGATATATTAAATACCATTGAAGTTTTTGTAACCAAACTGTAGGGTTTAGTACGCTAAGCGTGACTACACTGCAGAGTATATTCCTCGAACAGTATACAGATTGAATGAGTGACGACTGACAATGAGCGAGTCCCTCCGCTTCTCCGTTGGGCTGGGTTGCATTCAAAGTTCTGCTCCTACAACTTGGCATGTCCTTTTCCAGTAATCCCGTCTTTCTCTTCAAAGCAACGCAACAAAAGCTGCTCTTTCAAATCCTTGCAGAAGGAGATCGGCAAGAAAAGCTCTAAGACACTAAACACCTTTCACTTTCTAGTTCCATTTCTATTTGTATTACATTATGTCATGTACTACTTTCTCTTTTTTTTCTATCTCACTCTCTTTCTTTCTCCGTGTGTGCCAAATTGCCACGTTAAGACTAGTCTTGTAGTTGTTAGAAGTTTTCCGTGGATTTTACAATGGCTTTCACTATATATTCAGCTCACAGTTGCTGTACCTATGAACTCTTGCCAGACGGAGTAGTTGGTTAGCTGCACTTCTGCCCCAATTCTCTTCGTATCATATTGGAATATTACACAAATAAGCTACCTGTCTACAAAATTTTACTGAGAAATATTGAGTAGTCAAAAACATCATTTGAGAGATGTACTTACGTACAACACACAGAGTTTTCGACTAATCCACTTTAAGGAGAAGCAGCCAACCAATGTACTTTCGCATTTCAATTTCACTGGCACTACCACCGCCTGAATCACCAGCTTTCTCTCTTGTCGTTTGTATTCAAATCCGTTTCTTATTTGTAGAACATCAAAACCTCTTTTCTAATTTATATCGGAGGTACTGCACACAAGGCATTGAATGCAAACTGAAAGTAAATGCCTTCATTTCAGAAAAATTGCCTTTTCTAAGTATTGTATTAGTATTTGATTTCGATATAAGGACAAGCTGTTTACAATTTGAATGAACTCAAATGCTGTGACTACATAATATTACCAATGCAAAAACTGACAAAAAGTCCAATGAAAAACAGAATTTGTCTTATGTGGGAGGAAGAAAATAAAACTTGTGGGAGGAAGATCAAGGGAATGAAATGCAAAGGAGATTTCAAGTACCTTTCACTGCATCTACTTCAATTAACTTGCACTGCGGAGAAAGCAAATACTAATATCCCTTAGTGCAAATATCAAGGTGGATATTTATCCTCTAGGGCAAACTATGGTTTTTGTAAAATTAAATTTTATATTACAAATACATTTTTCTATTTGGGCAGCTCAGGTTTATTACAGTGCCCATTCAGTTTATTATTTAGGCAAATTCGTTTTAGCAGATTAATATTAATCCTTCTGCTGTTTTTCCTTAACTTTTATAGGTGATTATAACAAAGATTTGCTCATAGTAGGTAATTACTGCAGAAATTTATATTTTAATTTTAGTTTCTGCTGAAGACAATAAAAGTTTAAGCAATACACAGCCGACTGTCTTTTAGGATATCTGTTTGTAGAAGTGGAGCCCGTGCACAAGTATTGATCATCTGCTTAATGGTCTCATTAGCCAAAGAAAGAAATAAAAAAGTATTTTGCATATCTGTAAGCACCGGGATTCCAACAAGACTGACGTATAACATTCGGTAATAATAAGTGCACTTCTGAATATAAGAAAATAAATTGTGCGCAGCAGTGGGAGGAGCATCGCCTAAGTTATTCTCAGTGCAGTTTACCCATAAGAGAACTTTAAAAAATTAATTGTGGCTAATTTACTCGATCAGTGTAACCAGTTTTGGACACCATCTGCATTAGATGGAATTCAGACAAGGAGTACGAAGATTGAAAGAGGTGAAAAGAGAGATGAGATAGTTACGAATAGAAATGGTGTGAATCAAGTAGTGGGACAAAGATTACGAATGGGACAAGGACAAAGAGTACGAATGACTCATTGTGATGAGCTCGTGTCAATGAAAACTAGAAACACTCATTCGTTACCCTGCATGCCTTTCCTAGTCCTAAATCGAATCTAACCTAACCTAATCAGTGTGATATACAGTGTACATATGTAAATTATTACACGGATTGTGAGAGTTGAGTTGACAAAGTGCTTGGCTGACCCAAGTACTTAAATGTAAGTGCATCTGCATCGTACTCTTTTATGTTCGTACTCTTTGTCCCACCAAATCTTTCATACTCTTTCCTATACCTTTCCAATTCGTACTGATTTCATCTAGACCTCCTTAAGTCTTCGTACTTACTGTCTGTTACCATTAGATATACCTATCATTAAGTTTTTAGCCCCTTTCGAAATCGAATTAAACTTCAAAATCAAAATCCTTATGGAGAAAGCCAATGTTAAATCAAATCTGAAGGCAGATTGGTGTGCTGGATTCGAGTTTACGTTGTGTACGTGTATCCATTTCCCCTCACAACCTGTTATAATAAACTTTCTTCACTAAACCCTTCTCCACACTAACTGGTTCACTAAAACTCGCCCTTGCTCAACGTGACGCGGATGGCGGGCTGCGCAAAAACTTGTTCTCGGACTTACTTAGTGTAAAACGTTACTTACATCAAAGATAGAATATCTTGAGAAATTCGCCTTGCTTAGAAATAACGTCACCTGTGCAGAAATCTACTTTTTGTCCCTACATATCCGTACTCTGGTGCGCCATTTTCCTCTCACATTTTGTCTAGTCTTTATCTTTATTTTACATAAGGTAGGGTGATGGGTGAGCTATAAATATTACACTATATCCTAACCACCTCCTTCGAACTCTATTGCGAAGCAACATATATATACAAACCAGATTTTAGGTATTGTTTTATTTTATGCGATGTTGGCTGAGAGCATTCCTATTCTCTTTCAAGTATAACACGTGGCACCTATTTGGGTTATACTTACTCAATATTATGTACATATGCTTGTAATCTACAGATTGAGATCCCTTTTAGTGCTCTCTCTCAACAGATTTACTACTTCAGTGTAATTCCTCTTCAGAGGAACCTGCCCGCCCTACAAACCAAAATCCAAAGGTTTCATTGGTATTTTTATTAACCCCATCCGATGACTTTCTTAAATGTGAATTCAGTGCAGTTAAAAGAATGTGAATAAAACATTTATGAAGGAAAGTGTATGCATAAGCAACTGTACAAAATATTTTAAAACAAAAGGTCATATGTGTGGGTTTAGATAAGTTTGGAGTTAAACCCTGTGCAGCATTGTCCAGAAACCTTTGTCCTGACGTGCATCCTGCTTTTAACTTGCATGCGTATAGCTTCAAATACTGCAACACTCAACTGATTAATAGTCGCTCTCCACTTTTAAGGGTGTACTTGGAACACTATAGAGTCTTTGAATAAAATCACCACGTTCTCCATTATAACTCTACACAATACAAAAACTGGAACATTAGATTGGGTTATTATTCAGATGTACTATGTATTTGTATATGTTATCCAGAAATCGAAAAAGGCATTCCAACACAATGATCACTCTGCTAATTTAAAGCTAGAATTTTGTTTTGAGTGGGTGACCCCAAGGCCCATTTCTTTTAGCAAAAATTCAATAGTTTCTGTAATGCTTTGAATATGAGGGAATTGACAGAGGAATACTCACTGGGGGAATCGGATAGGAGTATTAATTTTTGAAAAATCGCTACTATTTTGCGAAATTCTGAGGAACAAGCAGATTCTGCGTGGTACAATGTATTCCAATAGTATACGGCACAATTATACTACTATTGTAATTACTTTTTTGTGTGCGTAGGAAGGCTACAGGTGTGTCGTGGCGAGGAAAATTCTCCAAACAGTTTTTTGAGAAAATGAACCATTCTTTAATCCCGTAGTTTTGATCATTTATGCTCCTACACCTTTCCTTGATTTTAGTAAGTAAATCAGTTTTGTTAACTGGTCTGCTTGAAGTTTAATCGTGTACTGACATGAGAAATTTTTGCAGATTGCCCAATAGTAGTGAATCAAGAATAGAATCGATAGAAGTACGTGTAAGCGTAAGCACTGCATACCAATTAGTGGGGGAGTTCACGCAGCCTTTGGTAGAATTAATATTTCGCAAGTTAAAGTTGTCTCGCAAACTTGCGGGGATTTTGA
>JABASC010002708.1:0-16545 GCA_019776185.1 Plutomurus gul
AAGTCGCCACTTTTATAATCATTATGACACAGTAAGTTTCAAGTATGAGGAAGGTCTACAAATTATTATTTTCAGCTCTTCCCTTGAAGGAATTATGTAGGTACTTCATGGTCAGATTCTCCGCGGGTAAATATTCTTCCAATGTGCATTAGAAGGTAATTTTTAAAATTCCGAGCTTACAAATTCGAATTTATACGCGACAAATAGGGGCTGACATACGGTTGTAGTAGTAGGTTGGAGCCAGTCAGGCGATCAGATGAAATCAATGGTTACAAAAACATGTACACATAAATTATTTATACAATAAACTCATGATTACTGCTCGAGAGTGGGTGTAATCGTCTAGGTCTTTTCACCACACGATATCAAATAAAAGTTGTAGAAATACTGTAATACAGAGCACGAAATCCATTGAAATATTCATGAATTCAAGGTATAATCTAGCTTTTAGTATATTTTGCTTTTACTTTATTTTCATTTTAGTGAACACTACTGATGAAAAATCCGGGTTACTGTACATATGCCGAATCCAACCAACCGTAGGAACTTTTGCGCAATTGCGAGTACCTAAAATTCTATACAAATTTTCTGCTCCATTCAATTCACTTTGCAATACCGTGTTGACGCTTGTGCGATGCGTTAGACATTTGCAATCAAAAAGCAATCAAAATTTAATTAAACTCTACAAAGGACACTCGAATGAATTCTCACTTCGTTTACCGCGACACTTATTTTATAGTAAGTTCTTTACACTCCAGCGAACATTATTATTCATCCATACATTAGGAAAAGTTAAACTCGATCCTACTTTGTAAGATGAACCATTGTGTATATTGTCGACCGTATATCACTGTGAAAATAAGCATATGGCGCAAGTACTCAAAGTAATAAAATGGCAATGCCTAGATGTATGTATTGTAATATATTGTACATAGAGAAACTCGGCAGTAATATTCTCACTCGTACATTGCATGTTGCAAATACTACAATATACTGTCTGCTTATTTTATACATACATAAGATTTCCATCTAGCAAGCACAAACTAGCAATGTCCTTGAAAGAAGAGTAATTCAGATACCAGTTTGTAGAAATTTACAAAGCGCAGGTTTACTTTCTGATATCCTTAAATAAGACTTTGTTCTACAGCTTTCACTTCAAGTAATAAAACAAGTATTTACAAAGAAAGGAATTGAACGTACCTGTTTGCAGAGTATCTTCGCGATCCCGCTCGCGTTGCATGATTTGATCCTCCATTAACTGAAGTATGGCTTGATCAGAAGGAAATTGGATGTCTTTGATACGACAACGGAGAAAGCATCAATACATACAACGACAATGAAAATTGATTAGGGCCTTTGAGTTGTTGGTGAATCAGCAAGCTGCGTCAGTCAGTATCAGAGATGGGTGGCATGAGGGAAGATGAAAGTGATCCGACAAAACTTCAGTTTACACTGACAGGAAATCCTTCTTACAGTTTGCGAAAATAGACTTGTCTTATTAACTTATGATTTGTAGCATCGTAGTCATTGTTCGCAAACTTGCTGTCTACGTTCGAAGTGGCCAAGGTTTTTGATGTGACTCTTGTACGATAAATGATTTCACTGTTGTGAATTGATGAAAGGTCCTTCATCATCCTAATATGACCAAAAAAAGACAGAAAAAAATTAATTGTCATTATGTTACAAATTACAATAAAATATAAATTGTGGTAACCTAACAGAATATTGTCTACATATTTCATAAAATAGCATATATATGCAGCTAAAGCCCATCATACAATCTGTAATTTATAGTCAAGTGTACATACTTCTACATTTGCATTCTGCGATAATCCCAACGTTATATTGCATTAATATTTATTATGATAAGAACCAACTACTGTTCTTATCAATCGACCGTACAATCACATTTCATTGTTGTTTTCTGGTGAACCAAGATATAATGTAATTTTAATTTAACTGATTTCCAGTTAATGAATTGCAAAACGATACAGGCTACAGATGCGCCCAATTTAACTTTTATGCAGTGCTCTGATAAAAAACTTTTATGTGACGAATACATACAGACTGCCAACCTGTACGCTAACATTTCAAGAACCGTCAAATCTATCAGTCTTCATTAACCACACTGCTATGATGTGACTCATAAATTTTTAATGGCATCTATCTCTCTTACCAACTGCGCACTTCCGATGCACCCACACACATTATCAATGGTAACAACCTTTCGCGCTACAGTTTTCGGATGAACCATTGTATGTAGTACGGTAGCTTAAATAACAATAAGCAATCACGTAATGTTTATCACAATTCAATCTTTCTTGAAATGTTTCATAGTTATAATTAGATTGGAGAAGACAAATTGTTGCATTGATGGTTTGAAGTATCTGCAGTTACTTTTTCTCCTTGTTGTGCCAACTCAACTTGACTGTCAACTATCACATTTTGCTTAAGTCTCAACACAAACAAACAAACGTTACAACGTGCACGAATTCCACGATTACTAAATATATAACTATTTAACACGATCTAAACGATTGACATAATCCTGATACAAATTGCACATGATGCACAATATTATTATATGATCATCAGTACTTTAAGCTATGGATGCAGGAATCGTATTCGAAATGCTGAAAATGTCGATTATTTCTCCGTGGAAAAGAAAATGAAAATACTGCTGTCGTCAGTTGCACTCTGCACAACCGATCCAGAATATCAAGAATAAACAGCACCACAAAGAAATTGTGCGACTAGGGCAAAGCTTGACAAGCGAGTGCAGATGAAAACCGTGTCTCTCCAGCTTCTTATTCTGTGCACTTTATTTATTTGGGTTGCTCTGGGTCCCGGTCGGTTCAGGTTATTGGACGCAAGTCTCACTTTTTTGTTTGTCTGCTCGTCTGGCTGAAGCACCTTTTATGTTTCGTTTTATTATTTCATTTCTCTCTTTTTACACCGCAATAAAAACGGATCGTTAATTACATAGGAGTTTGATTTATAGTTTTGTTTTGCAAACAATTTCAATATATGGGTGTACTGTACTGTACAACCGCTACCCTATTCCTTGTACACACTTTTAGATGCGAACTTACCAACAAATACCTATTAATTTGAATGATACCGGCGGTGGCTACACATCGTTGACAATGCAATTTTAAGTCAACTCATTCCTGCATGGGTATATAAGTAAAGAGAACTATTTCGTTGTTATTAGTTAATTATAGCGAACTTCCAAAATAACGGTTTCTCCCATCGAGCGAAAACATTCGTTTTGTAAGTTATTTAACTGCACTGAAGAACACTTAAACTGCCTTAGAGTTCAGAGACTAGCAAACTGTAAAACGGCACGTAGTCATTAAGGAAGTGCCTTAGAAAGATTTCACTGGCTAGACAGACTCAAGACTACAATAGAAATTCGAAAGTCGACGGCAGTTAGAATTCGGCACAGCAGAATCTGTCTTTGTCTCCTTTATGTCTGCAGACCTTGGAACTGTGGTCAGCTTTCTTGTGTTCTTGTGGATACCTCGTTAATTTATTAGTATGTTGGATTTTCAGTATATGTAGAATTCGAAATACTGTACTTCAATCGCAACTGCACGTGTGACACGAGCAAAGACTCTCTCCAGCATCTTGCATGGATCTGATGATTCTGATGTATCAACTATTGCTTATTGTAAGAAGAGGGTTTAGGGTACCAACAGGTTTTAACTTTTTAAAATTCCACTTTGTCAAGATGTGCGTGATAATGATAAAGTGTGTGTCAATACTTTCTAAATCAACGGTACTCACAGAGTTATATTATGTATCACTCACTATATGTATCACAGTACCCGAACATAAAACTACAGAATGGTAAATAATGAAAGAGTGGAGGAAAGGAGTAGTGTTGAAATCTTTAGTGTTTATTTTCTTGTATAAATATTTGCATCACCATTTTATTACAGTATAAAGTTTCTGTGGTTCGAGTTTGAAATTAGCATAGACAGGAAATCCACATTTTGTATAAATGAATTGATTTCTTAAAGTTGCGTATGTTCTACGAGCTCGTACATACACTTAATATAAAATTATTTCCTAAACAACTTTTGTAAACGTAAGAATTCAATTGTACTTACTTATTGGAAACTTTGCTTATACATTGCATTGAATTTTCCTTTATTCGGTGATAGTTTTTTTACATACGTAAAAGTGTGGTTTCACTCGTTCCCTCATTCATGAGCTGAGAACGTGACTCATACACACCCTAAAAAACCATTCTATTTGGTTTATAACATGAATCAATTTTGGAAATTTTGCTTGGGAGGTCCTCCGATTCGATCATAAACAAATTAAAACACTGGCATTGGCAAGATATCCGACACCTGGTCAGACGGCTAAACCGTTCAGACGAAAAATAAGTATGAGAGTCTGAGTATTCATGCGGAGACACGGTATTCGAAAAACCGTCAGAATTCTACAAAAGCGATAAAGAGTCAGAATCCTGTAAAGTCATCCACCAAGGGTTAGGTACTCAGCCAAATGCAGGCTACGGTGAACGTGAATATATTTATCTTTCACTTTTGCTGTTCCGATAAAAGCAATTTTATTTTCCACTACATTCCCACAAAATGTGGCTTCTTGGATATGAGCAGAAGTGTAAAAGTGGGATCTCAAAGTCTCCCAGATAACTGAACAGGGCTTAAAGATCACATTTGACATTAGCCTTAAAAAATTCTTAGATTTGCCGTGCTTATAGAAAGGACTTTTGAATACCTTTATACTACAAACACCAAGGTAAATACTTTTCTACAGATTGAATTATTAAACAAAGTGTCACTAGCGATTTATGAAGACATTACTTTCATCATTTTTGACTTTCTCGTTGTCAATTCAAGTGTTTCGATGTGTTCATTGTAACTTTAAGTTACATCGACACAAAAATTGCTCTTACAGCTCCTATTATTTCATAAACAGTGTCATAAATTGATTACAACCCATTGCGCACATTACAGTCATTTTATCCTTTTAGTTTTAATGTTTGTAAATCTTTACAAGCTCATTCTGTCTTATTTATTTTTAAAATCTTACATTGGGCAATGGGCAATTTGTGCTACCACATGTGCTTCGCTTCCTACAGACACGTATTAAAATGTGGTTAGTGTAATGTTACTCAAGTTTTACATACGACCAAATAAATGATCAAATGAACGCTGAAACTGAAACATCCTCGCGGAAATACCCCAATGCACATTGGATGTGCCAATGTACGTGTGAGTATTATTAAATATAGTCACTTTAGATTGCATGTAATTGTATTAAGCAGCATCTACATATATCAGTATCAGTGACTGCCTTTATCTACAGCCAAAATAATGACCGCACATGAGTGTTGTAGTATAAAAAGGTTGTGGCATTATCATAGTGTGTTGCACTAACTACAATTTGAGATTGCTGGAAAATTACAATTCAAATTAAATGGAGTAGTTATAAGTTGTACTGTCTGCATGTCCTCGTACCTTGTACAGTGTGAAGTGTGTGTATTATGTATGCACGAAATGCGTAGTGCAATCATGGTTTGAGGTCTGCGTCCCTAATGCTCACTGATATGACTTATTATATAATGGTTTCATTAACAATGCTTTACATACATAAATATACATATATATACAAGTAGAGGGATTCAATGTATAAACTCTGGTGGGCAATGGGGTGTTACAATATACACAACCGGTGGTGTTTAAAAGATACTACATATTTACATTTAATAAAAGTCAGATGTCTTTATATGTATACGATACATGTGTGCAGTGTGCAGTATGCAGAGTTGCAAGTGACCATTAATATGTAGTAGTGTGTCTAATATGGATTCGGGCTGTGCAATGTGTACTAATACATTTTAATTAGTTTCTTTTTAAAATAATGCTTTGCTTACTTTCAAAGAGATGTTTTCATTGCACAGGCTCCAAACTTTATTACGATTACGAAGTAATATCTTCGTAATTTCTGCTGTAACTACAAAATACTGTAAATACTCCAAAACACAACAATACCAATCGCGGCTATCCCCCGATCCCGATCACATGCAATAACAAATGGCACACACTATTCACAATTCACAATTTTCTTTGATTCCACCGCAACTGAGCAAAACAGAGCTAAAAACGGCAAGTACCACAGTATTGTATGTGAAAATTCGTTCACAAACACACTTCTAAGTAAGTGTAACCCTTATTTTCACAAATTGTGTACCAAAGGATACACCGCATCGTAAGTTGCCTTCAAGTTTTGTAGAAAAGAATTGCAGTTTAGAATTCACATACGAACCACAGAACAGAACACACATGTAGAGATGTGGGATTAGGAAGAGAGCTCGGAGAACTAAAATAAAACGAAGAAGGTCAGGTCAGTTCATCGTTACTTGCAAAAACTGATAACGATAGAGGAAAAAGTTCACTTAAATAAAGTCTTGCTCTGGAAGATAGTTAAGTTTGCAGACTATTAGTAGTAGCCAGAGCACTGCCGATGAGTTGCAGATTCAAGTCAGGTCGCTGAATGCGAGGCTGAGCTGAAACTGCTGAAGTTCTCTTGTTGGAGCAGTTAAATATAATTGAATATTGCAATTCCATTGCAAATGCAAATCTCAAATTCATGCGACTCTCCTCTCTCACATCAGTCACATCACAGAATCAAACATACACAACACGACTACACAGTACAGCACACAACTCTGCTCTACTGCAATTTACATCACCACACACGAAGAACACTGTGGCTGAGCCAAGCATGCACATATTACAAGTACATCTATAGGTATTATATGTCCACGCTACAGATAGTACAAACAATAAAAGGGTAAAGTGGTCATTCAGCTTTGCTGCTGTAGGTAGAGCTTTGAAATGAATTAAAGGAGGCAGGTTGATGTGTGAACGAACAAACATTTAAACTCTATAGATATGTTTTAGTCACACTTAGCATTCTGATTAACTTTATACTGATGCTGTGTCTGGTGTCATCATGATCTCTACATTTTACGAGATAATGATACTAAAAATGGTCCAAAGTGTAATTGTACAGAGTCAGCAGAATCGTTTACACTATTCGTCATTTATTTGCTCGAAGTGCTTGTGATTCTCTATGTGCTGGTGCTGGTCAGTTTCTGATGGTAGTTAGTGTAGTTGAACGAGTTGGACTAGTCCAGTCTATGTAATATCGCATGCAAGCATGTTGTACTAAAGAGCGTGTAATGTGTACTCTTGTGTTATTACTACCTACATTCCTGCTTGGTACACATTGCACACTGTTGCAGCTGTAATTGTAACGAAAGACTGGTTAGTATTTATAATAAGATCCTGCCTTGTCTGCACAAGATTTCATTCACATACATACACATGAGCAAAATGAGCATACGCAAAATACATATTAAGACGAATACAACTTCATTTGTTGTTAAGTTATACTCGGTTCTGTATTCTACAGTAGTACATAAAATTCTAATAGAATGCCGACATTGAGAGAGCTCACTATTGCACATACAACTTTTTGCGTTTGTTTTGGTTAAAAATATCGTGGGACGAGGCGAGAAGCAGTTTCACTTGTAGTACTGTGGGAACACTGAAAGAAGGCGCTGTCAATGCTCAACTTTTTCATCGGCAAAAACATCCTGAAGCTCATCTTGATGGAAATTCTGTTTTGGCAATGCTTTTGTGGTTCACACGCAATCTCTAATGATCCTCATGTTCATTACTTTCACTAGGATCAACTCCCCAGTCCACTTGTAAATGTACTACAATGCAATATGCGAACTTGTAAATATTTTACAAAAATTGCATTCAAATTACATTTTTTGCATCACTCTTACAACATTACCCACTGCTGCATGTAAAGCTGCACGAGTCTTGAGGTTTTATTGTTCCTGGAGTTTCAATGACACCTGACTAAAATTTATGTGGGCATTTGTAAGTACAAAACATTAGAATACTGAAAAATGCCATGTAATTTCACTTTCGCAATACTAAAAGCAAGTATGTAGTTAAGTAAGTTAGTGAAACAACTATTGGCTCATTTGATTAAATGGTGAAATATTGACGGTTGCAAATAATCTGCTTACAACAAGATACTAGATGTATGATTTAAGCGCACTTATCTCTATCTAGATTTCTAATACTATCTAGCAGATGGTGAGATGTTGGTTGTTTCATTAGTCCTCCCACGATTCTCCGATTTCTCAGTGTGTTGTGTGTTCCATACTACCAGCAACTGTACACAATTTGTATACAACTTTGTTTTTGCAGAACTTTAATGTAGCATATCACATACATTACTAGAACAAAAACGTATTCTGATATTTACACTAGTTTGTTGACAATGAGAGTAATGTTTCTTACACACTAAAATTGTACTACCGATAACTTAATTTGTGAAGGCTGTTGGCCAAATCAAATAAACTTACTGCTACCTCTAACTTTATCGGAGATTAGGACTTGATGTATTTACTTGACATTGTTATACGCAAAATTCCACTGATCTGGAATCTGTCTTAAATTCAGTATATGTAGTCATATTATCAATGTCCCGAACCATATCCATAATGACATGGTAAATGCTTTACCACATTCCCTAACTTAATTTCCCTATTTCTATACATATACTTATGACATTAATCCTTTAAGAAGTGTACAAAGTGAATACGCTAGGCGAGTTTAACGATAGGAATGTAAAATACTATTTTGATGGCTAGAGAGAGGTGGTGTAGTATGTATGTAAACCTTGTATAGGTATAACCATATCCAAATTATACTAATTGTAAATACTATACTGTTTCAGAAATTTAAAAGTTTGAACATTTCACCCGTTTCCTTGCATTTAAGAATCCACTAAAAAGACTTAGGCTTATTCATGCAAGATACACATGACAAATTTTTATTTATCCGCTGTGAAATTTTGCGTCTACAAAATCTGCTTCAAGTAGACAAAATAATATGTGTACTGTGCAAGCATTCAGTAAAATTTTTCGTGTGGATGTATGAGAAATTTTGCATGTTCTTGCAAAATTGTCTCGTTCGAGTCAACAAACTGCAGACGCTACAGATTTGCAAGTAAAGTTGTGGGTATTTTTGCACACCAAGATTATATGGTAAAAGTAATCTCACTTTGAAGAACAAACAATTAGGTAACAACTGCAAAAGCACGTACTAACATATACATAATATACCTACTACAACATAGCATTTCATGTTATGTCGTTGCATCACTTANCATTTCATGTTATGTCGTGGCATCACTTAAAACTTCACGAATCTAAACACGGTAATTATTATTTTCCACATCTGCTGCACTAATTGTTAGAAGCTATGTAGAGGTCAACATCTGCTGTCGGCTGTTGTTACAGCACCACAAATCACATCCAAACTCCAAAAATTTACTCATAATATTAATTAACTAAATAATTACGTTAACATCGGCATTGCCCTAAAGTAGTGCAGGGTATTATGTACATATATTATTTTACAATTCTACTCATCCATACGAATTCCTTCAAATCCATCTTCAAAGAATGCATAGATGCAGGGTATTAGGTACATATATTATTTTACAATTCTACTCATCCATACGAATTCCTTCAAATCCATCTTCAAAGAATGCATAGTTTTAGTTTTGCGTGGAATAATTATATATTATATCCTATGTTCCTAGTACTGGTCTCCAAACTGCCTTGGGTAATGAGAATTGTAAATACAAGATAACTACTGGTAAGCCATGAACCGTGAAAGTTTGTGTGGCCAGAACATGATGACATTGTGATGCCGGCTGCTGGTTGTAACTTTGTGGCGTAGTTCCACACAAGCGACACGTTGAAATAAAAAAGCATGCATGAGAGCTTATTAGCGAGGTTTCAGTAAGGATAGTAATGCAGAAGTCTCGCCTTCTATCCTTGGAGACTAACAGCCATGAATTTTGTATGCATGTTCGGCTGAACTGTACGATAAACTCCCCTCAAAGAATATTGAAAGGCTGATGGAACGAAGCAATTCGCAAACGTGGCTCTCATAGGCGTAGTCTTCCCCATTTGGTTGCATAGCTAAAAAGAACGATTAATCCTCCCTTCAGAGAACTTTTTCAGCAAATTTCTGTCGGACTCATTCGATTGCCTTACTACTTTACTAATGCAGGATTGCAGTTCAATGTATTCCTATGCTACGAAGCATCTGAATACATACTTACCTTTCCTAGTATAGAGCTAAAGGTAGGCAGGCGCTATACATGGTATAGTAACCTATAGAATTCCAGCTGAGACCATCTAAAGTGACTTTTAGTCGTAGATTACTTGCTACTCTACCAACCACACACACACAGACACATTACCAAAAAGCCAAAACGTCAACTTACTATTGTATAACACACGTTGCTGTCGCTGTCATCCCGATTTAATACTTAATAAACCATATCCTGCTACATACAAGTACATACATATAAGTAGATACTGTCTACACACGTACTTTGTTCTTAAAATAGTGCACACAAATAAATACTACTTGCCTTACCACTAAATTGTTTCTTTTTGATATTCCATAACTCAACTATCTCGTCTCGTCTGAAGTGGTGTGCTGGTGTACACAACACGTACATAGTAAGTTATTTTTCAGTCGGTCTTTGTACACTTCCACTTGCATGCGGTTAATTTTGTTTAGCATCGCACTTGTGTTGTATCACGTTTAATACAATATATCTGTATTTCCACCCTTGCTAACATCCTAAAAAATTTTCATTATCCATTCCATATCATATGAGACAATACCCTTGTAAGGTGAGTATTACTACGCTACAAATATTAAAACACAGTTTTTGAATGCCTCCTTCCTTTACTGTGTATTTCCTGTAGTCAACGTACTACGTTGTTCAATATTATCATGGCTCTTACCAACAACCAACAGATAGAACTGTGTTGACTGAGCTGTCAAGAATATATAACATATCCATCACTTGCTATCGGAGGCAATATACTATACTGTGCTGGTCAGTTTAATTTTACATACATACAGCATGAACAAAATCAAAGGGTCAGTGGTGTGGAGTGTGTGAACGTTACAGTTTATTAGTTTGTCATCTGAAATAAGCCAACCGTGTTTTCCTGACAGCTTTATAGACAGCATAAGATTGAGAAAAGGACACTTGCAAAGTAAGTTGTTACATAAGCTAATTTTATTAAAGAGTCGAAATTGCAAATTGTGCACCACATAGGTAGATGTACTCATATAAACGTATAAATACCTAAAAGCACGTGTGTACCTGATAGTGATCTGCATTTTTTTAAAATTTGCCAATACGTTATTAACCACAAATTAAATTACCATTGATTGGACTTATTGTGAGAACGGCAAAGCCTTAAACAATTGAAACAAGTTTGTATCAAGCTTTAATGTGATGTAGTAGGTACTATTAAGCTTTTATGGTAAATGAGCATACTCAATCCAAATCATTACAGGTCCAGACAAATTAAGACAGGTATTTTAAAGTATCAAGTATTATATCGATTCCCGATTAATGTTGTGGGTACAGGACCTGTGTAGTATAGGTAGTGCGTGGTCTAGGAGATACGGTAGTGCTGTAAATTTTTTATTTCAAGGAGGAATGACATGCAGAACACCACCGAGTTCTGGTGGTTTGTTGGTGTTGAATTCTGTGGAAAGCCTCAGACTAGATAGACAAATAAAATTATAGGTATTTTTGGAAGAAGATAGTATTTAATGGCAGCGTTAAACTTTGCAGAATGGAAAATGTATTGTGTAGGACCCACTATAATGCTGTGCATAATTCCAAGGAAAAATTTGCACACCGGAAAAGTCGTTTAGAAATCAACAGAACCATTTAAGTGTAAACTGTTTACAAAACGCGTCGAGTTAATAAAAAAATTGATGCAGAACAATGATGAATGTTCTCTTTTCATATTATGAAGTACCTGTCTTTTGCAGGCAAACATTTGTGCTCAATATTCTTTATGACTCACAATATTACGCAAATACATACTTACCGGTTTCTTCTTAACTGACAAAGGTATACAAAATAGTCCAGAAATAAGGAAATTGTAGGCAATTTTTATTATATACAGTTGGTATGTAATAATTACGAGTTAGTGCAAATTTATTGGCATTTAAATAGTGGCACTGACACCGTTGGTGCTTTCCATACGGTTTATGACTGGGCGGCACACATCATATTTCATGGAATTACATACTTAATTGCTCTTACCCAGTTCCTTGTTCTCTCAGAACCTTAAAGTGCTTTAAGTTCAAACTATTAGACATAAATTATTTATATTCTGCAGGTTTAAATGGTCACCTGTATGTTGGAAATAGAATTAGAAGGCTTGTTTTGAAAACATACATAAATCCTTCAAAAAGAAGCCTGCAGGATTAATTGAGGTATTAATTCAATCTAAAGTGTCCATAATCCATTTTTCATTGAGTGTTTGGGTGAATTTTTCTTTTTAATAACAATAAAATTTCGTATTATTATAATTGTATTATTTGTACAATTAATTGCAAGAGCTGATTCCAATAATTATTGAATTAGATTGTTGGTGTGTAAACTATTTTTAATGCAAAACAGGATGGATATCCGAACACAATTTTTCGGAGGCTTAAAAATAGAAGCGGAGTCGGATTGTGCATTTTTCGGAACAACGAATAGCAACTTTATGCGAGATGACTCTCTGGATATGATTTCTCCAGTTGTTGATACAATAACGCTGTCACCTCCTGTCGACAAACTTCCAGATGGTAAAGTCATTTTTATATCCTAACTTGCCTGATATTGCCTGTTTTTGGTCAGACTGCATGGGAAAGGTAGCGAGAGTAATTAATAGAATACTAAATGAGCATAACATGATCGTTATGTACATAGCTAAATAATGCATGAGAAAGCTGAACATGCATTTGCTTTTTCAGCATTTGACCGTGACCTTGCCCAGGGTTCATGCAGCATAGAGCTGTAAAGTATTATATTATATACAGAATCCACACATTGTGCGGCAAGCGACAACTAGTAGGCTACTTGCTCTGTTCTGTGTTATAGATAGATTTCCACTTATAGTCAAACGACTTCTTTATGTCTATAACCAAGAAGCTTATCTTTGTCACTGATTGTGAATACATTAATACTGAACATTTTAGTTACAAATGTAGATATGTATATTCTGAGGATGACACAGAAATTAGATTAGCTTGAACCACTAATGATATCGTTTACTACGAATTGAAGAACAAGGCACCATGCTCTAATTCTGTGTCACCTGATTTTGGGATTGTACAAATTAAAGACAAAATATATATATCATGAACACGTGTATCTTTGAACAATAACTTCTTGGACTTTATACAACGAATATTTTAAATTCACTTTACTTGAGATGTTATCGAACAACTTTTGCAATGATTTTTTTCCCTTTGCAGATATCGACATGGAGTTACGAGACCAACTCACCGAATCATTCTTTCCACCAGATATGGAGGATGTAAGTCAAATGTCATTTTTTAAGTACTTATTGCTGCGCATTTACTAGATACTGAATTGAAAACGCCTTGTGCTATGAAATTTTCGCTGAAAATGTTCACTGACAACGAGTAGATGTAAACATTACAATCCGATGACACATAAAGATAGAAAAGTACCCAAGACGTATTACAGACATGTGTAGTGTGCTACAATGCCCCACGGCTACAGAATAAGCTTTCCATAGTACCTACAAAGTAAAATTGCTGGCTCATTTAATTCTTTCTTTTTCCTTTGAAAAGTCAGGCAAATACATAATATACAGTAGATTCTCCTTGTCCTCAATATGCTTATTCTTCTCATGTGAGTGAACCAGACGGCTGACTATTGAAATGAAGCACACTAATCGTGGTTCACAGGCGACATTGCATTTGCACTACTTGTGCGGAACTGCATTTAAAATATTATAGTATAAATAAATTTGAGTTAAATCGTGTAAAATTGCAATTCAAGGGAATTCATGTTTCATACTAAAAGTACTAAAACTTCCATCCCATGCATGATGTGTGCATGATTAGTCTATTTATTGTTATTTTTGCGTTTATGTAAATAAGTGGAGAGCATGATAAAAATATGACCTACATTTATTTGTAATTCTTATATTAATTCTATATTTTGTTTGCATTGGGACATGATGTGCTCAAAAAAAGCACAGGTGTGCGCGTGAGATAGAATAATCCAGCCAGACTCCAGTCTCGAATAATATAGAATAACGAAATGTGGATGAATAATTTTCCCTGTTCCTTCTGTTCGCTTAGACCAAATTCTTCGTGTTCGGTACACACCGACCAAAGCACTAGGAATGATTCACTGAAAAAAACTCAAGTGACAGATATTATGTAATCTGTTTAGTTCTTCGATTAGAAGCTGTGGATCACTTTATCATACGCTTCACTTGTCATTCTGAAAGCACATCATTTATTCAAGATAATGAATTCTGTCTGTCTGTACGTATCCTTACAAATACGATGAGGCAGGCCACAAATGAAGCAAATTACAAATAATATGAGTGTTTTGCTTGATGCCAGCAATTAATACCCGAATCGCATTTTATAAAAAAAAGTACAAGTGTGCAGCTCGTAACAGCGAATACAAAACTTTGTGCCATGGCCCAGGCGAACAAATTTCCCTTCTTTCATACACTTGTGCTTTTACTAAATGCGACCCTGGATTATATTGTACTCGGAAATCAGTCTAGTCTGATTTTAGTCGTGAATTGCATGCGTTTGGCGTTTAGGTGTTCATGGTAAAAATACGGCTCTCGAAGGAAAAAATTGTAGATATGGTTCCTTTGATGCTTCAGACTACATACAAATAACGTACTTGTGTCAACACTTGGCAGATGTATTTTTATATTTACTCAGACTTCTCTGTTCTGCTTATATTATGATGATTTTTCAGATGGTTCTTTTTCGATATTCATTTTATGTAAATGTAGAATGTTGTATGCAAATTACATTTATAGATATGTATGTTATTACTACGCAATTGAACGTATGTATTCACAGATATCATCATTCATTTTTGAGAATTAAATATACAAGCTGAATCATCTGCTAGGATTTATAATGGGTAATTGTAATCCCTCTTCCGTAGTAATAACTAAAACCGTTCATTCTACTGGAACTACGTAGGCTTCACAATTTCCAGGAACAGTAGTACTAGATATAACTGATTGTAGTGCACACACGTATTATGCGAACGCGAAATTAAATCTTGCTGAATTTGTCTACTTTTTAGTGGGGTCTGGATGTGTTAGCAGATGACATCCCAATTCTAAATCTCCCATGTGATTTCTCCACATTAGCTGAGAGCCAACTTCGAGATGATTCGAATTCAAATGGAACAGAACTATCCGAAGTATTTTTCGATCACCAATCAATTGTTGATGACTCCCCGCCCCTTACCCCTCCAAGCCCTCAAATAAAAGTAGAAGTGGAATCCGAAACAAATAACAATATCCTCTCAGCTAGCCAGCTTCTACTAACAACACAAGCATCAAATTTAGCAAAGATTTTACCTGCTCTAAAGACCTCAAGAGGAAGATCAGCCTCAAACGATTCCCCAGATGTTCAAGCTCTCAAAAGACACATTCGTATGATTCGTAATCGAGAATCTGCTTCTCTGTCACGGAAAAAGAAGAAAGACTACTTGACAGGAGTAGAAGGGAGGTTACGAGACCTAGAAAATGAGAATGAGTGTCTCAAAAACGAAAATAAAGCTTTGAAAGCAAGATTAGCTCAAATTCTGAATCAAAATGCATCTGTAAGTGTAGCAAACCCATCTAAAGGAAATGCAAATAAATCGAAGGTGGTTGCTAAAATTGCTCTATTTGGTCTCTGTTGCTTTATGTTTGTAAGTTTGAGGCAGCCCAATTCCGCAATGCTTTCATTACCCCCCGATATTTCATCTTCTCCTAAAATTCTATCGAAAACACTCGGGGGAATAGCACAAGATCCGAATGATATTTCCGCTCTCCCACCATTTAACCAGAATATACGCTCCAGAAGATCCTTACTGTGGGACTTGGAAGATGACAAGTACGAAAACGACAATGAGGACAGAAATAACACTCATCCGACATTCGAAAATAGTAGAAATAGAACTGAAAAAGATATCGAATTCCTCGCTCGGACACACAATGAGGATCAGCCGCAACATTCCCTGAGAAACGCATCATTCACTGGATCTCCATCAACCAAAAGCAAATGCCCCGTTTCTTTCAACCAAACCGAGTCCTTACGGTAAGCACGACAAGCATTGCTGGGTTAATAATATTAAAATGTTGACTTTCAATTAACCTTGGATTACACTTATAGTACTTAGTATAAACGGTGTACGGTAATGCAATTGTGTTTATAATCTTTGTAGAGTTCAAAACGATCTCAAAGGCATATTTAGTCGGAAGACGACGAAAAAGAAGGTCCACACAAAACCCATTCCCATTGTGTATTCGCTCATTGACGTAAATCACAATGATAATAAGGTAGGTTGTTGACTTTGACAAATATTGCGTGT